>JACEFZ010000207.1:0-17500 GCA_014155875.1 Cepaea nemoralis
CTCATAATGTTGGGCGACAGGACATAGCTACGTGTGAAAACTCTCACAATGTTGGACAGACAGATACAAGTTTTAGTGTCAGGGATTGTCAATGTTGGACAGACAGGACATAGCTACGTGTGAGAAACTGTCACAATGTTGGACAGACAGGACATAGCTACGTGTGAAAAACTATCACAATGTTCGACAGACAGGACATAGCTACGTGTGAAAAACTGTCACAATGTTGGACAGACAGGACATAGCTACGTGTGAAAACTCTCCACAATGTTGGACAGTCAGATACAAGTTTTAGTGTCAGGGATTGTCAATGTTGGACAGACAGGACATAGCTACGTGTGAAAAACTGTCACAATGTTGGCCAGACAGGACATAGCTACGTGTGAAAAACTCTCACAATGTTGGACAGACAGGACATAGCTACGTGTGAAAAACTCTCACAATGTTGGACAGACAGGATATAACTACGTGTGAAAAACTCTCACAATGTTGGACAGACAGATACAAGTTTCATTCTCAGAGATTGTCAATGTTGGGCAGACAGGACATAGCTACGTGTGAAAAACTCTCACAATGTTGGACAGACAGATACAAGTTTCAGTCTCAGAGATTGTCAATGTTGGACAGATAGGACATAGCTACGTGTGAAAAACTCTCACAATGTTGGACAGACAGATACAAGTTTCAGTCTCAGAGATTGTCAATGTTGGGCAGGACAGGACATAGCTATGTGTGAAAAACTCTCACAATGTTGGACAGACAGATACAAGTTTCAGTCTCAGAGATTGTCAATGTTGGACAGACAGGACATAGCTACGTGTGAAAAACTCTCACAATGTTGGACAGACAGATACAAGTTTCAGTCTCAGAGATTGTCAATGTTGGGCAGACAGGACATAGCTACGTGTGAAAAACTCTCACAATGTTGGACAGACAGATACAAGTTTCAGTCTCAGAGATTGTCAATGTTGGGCAGACAGGACATAGCTACGTGTGAAAAACTCTCACAATTTTGGACAGACAGATACAAGTTTTAGTGACAGAAATCTCAATGTTGGGCAGACAGAACATAGCTACGTGCGAAAATCTCTCACAATGTTGGACAGACAGATACAATTTTCAGTGTCAGGGATCATCATTGTTTGACAGACAGGTCACAGCTCCGTGTCAGACACTGTCAATGTTAGACAGACAGATACAAGTTTCATTGTCAGGGATTGCCAATGTTGGACTGACAGATACAAGTTTCATTGTCAGGGATTATCAATGTTGGACTGACAGATACAAGTTTCAGTGTCAGGGATTGTCAATGTTAGACAGACAGATTATAGCTCTTTATCAGACACTGTCAATGTTGGAAAGACAGATCATAGCTCTGTGTTAGGGATCGTCAATGTTGGACAGACAGATTCTGTAGATTATAGATAAGAGGAAAACAAGTGTCTGGTGGTTCGTAGCGAAGAATAATGGACAGTGCTTAGTGGAGGAGAGTCTGGCATATGATGCCACAACATCTAGCCTCAGAATGGAGAACACACACACACACACACACACACACACACACACTCACACACACACACACACACACACACACACACACACACACACACACACACGCAAGAAACGTTCTGATAATTGTCTAATATCACAGAATACGACACAATTTAAAAAAAAAAAAAAACCACAGACATACTTATAAACAATCAACAGCACACACAAAGTAAAATCAAAGGTCCTACTTGAATCAAAAACAGCCTGGTTACACGGTGTCCGGTATTGTATTGTACCACACACAATTGTTGAGTTAAGCATCTCCGTTCAATGTTCGCGGCTTTATATCCGCGGTTCCTGGGAAGTTGTTGGGGGCCAGAAAACACTAAACACTGTGCCGAGGTATCGATATAGTGATGTGACGCAACAGTTGGCGCTGACTCCGTGTCAGCCTCTTCCCCCAATGGCGAAACCATCACACAGATAATACCGTCATTCACGGTTAAGCGCTTGTCTTTACAAGACGTCGCAATCAACCCCAGATTGTGTGACTTTGTGATTTACTAAGCAAGTTTACGTTTACTGAAGTTTGCCATTGCTTACTGAATGACCGACGCTCCTGACGTCATACATACAATACAATCTGACGTCATGTACAATCACACACACGTCAAATACACAACGCAATCACACAAGAAATATTTACTACAATCATAGACTGAACGCAAGCACAAATACATTAAGGGTCCACGCACAAAACACAATGACACGTTCACAACACAATGATGCGCACACAACACTGACACACACACACACAACAGAGACACACACACAACAGAGACACACACACACCACACACACACAACACTGACACACACACAACACAGATACAGACACACACAACACACACACACACAACACACACACAACACAGACACACGCAACACAGACACACACACAACACTGACACACACAAAACAGACACGCACAACACAATGATACGCACACAAAACAGACACACACAACACAATGACACACACACAACACAGACACACACAACACAATGATACGCACACAAAACAGACACACACAACACAATGATACGCACACAAAACAGACACACACAACACAATGACACACACACACAACACAATGACACATTCACAACACAATGATACGCACACAAAACAGACACACACAACACAATGATACGCACACAAAACAGACACACACAACACAATGATACGCACACAAAACAGACACACACAACACAATGATACGCACACAAAACAGGCACACACAACACAATGATACGCACACAAAACAGACACACACAACACAGACACACACAACACAGACACACACAACACAGACGCACACAACACAGACGCACACAACACAGACACACACACAACACAGACGCACACAACACAGACACACAAAACACAGACGCACGCAACACAGACACACAAAACACACACACACACACACAGACACACACACACACACAAACACACAAACACACACACACACAACAGAATTCATACACACAACAAAATGCATACACACAACAAATGCATACACACAACAGAATCCATTCACAAAACAAATCACACACACACAAACACACACATGTACAGCACAATCATACAAATACAATACACACACACACACACACAATAACAAAAACACAACAACAACACACATCACAATAACACACACACACACACACACACAACACAATCACACACACAACACATTCATACATAAAATGCGAGCACGCACAACAAAATAACACACATAACACAATCAAATACATTTAACACAGACTCAGACACACAATCTGACACACACACACGGTTCCATATTCTCGTTATGTAGCCTGAGGCGTATAATTGGGGTGAGCCCGTCTGACTTGGGCTCCGAAGGTTGTGGGTTCGATTACGGGCCGCATCCTTGGGTTCACGAGTGAATTTTTTCGGAGACTCCTAGGGGTTGTCGCTGGAGCTACGGAGTTCATGCTTTGTGCGACGATTTCCGCGCTGCGGAAAGAGACTGAGCCAAATGGGATAAACACCCTGTGCAATAAAGTCTACCCTGTCGACTTTTAAGCGACTTTATTGGGGTGAGCGATCAACCTTGCAAACTACCCCTTGGCACGTGTATTCATCACCTCTGCAGCAAAAGTCCAACTCCTGGAATATTCCTCGAAACCCTAAAATACCCCCCCCCCCCCCCCCCGGAGGTGGAATTCGCCACTTGTTGAGAACCACTGGTCTAAAGGAAAGCTACCGAAGACTGAGGCAACCAGCCAGGGGGTGCACCACAGTAATCAGAATGCCATGCAATAACGCACGCAATGAAATATGTCGATTACTACAAAACGTGATGGTGCTCGCCCTGCCATGGACCCCCTTGCAGGTACAGTTTCATGCCCGGTGCCTCGAAAAGGTCCAGCCAAAACGACTGGAAGTCCTTCTCAGATGTCTGTGGAGCGAGGGGACCTGACAATAATGTATGACTGGACTGCGGAGGGAGTCAGCAACAACAACAACAACAAAAATAGGGCTTGACAACATCTTAAATCAAGAACAAATAAGTGTATGTTGCTTGCAAGAAACTCACCTCAATGAAAGCATAGCCTTCAAAATCAGAGGCTGTCAGTGTTACCGATCTGACATAAAGGACTGGCGAAAGGGTTGGATACTGACTCTTGTAAATAAAAAAAATAAAAAAAAATAACGTCGCTGCTTCCCAAACTGAAGTTTACATGGAAGGGGCCAAGTATCAGACACTCAAACGTAAAACAGACATATATATCTACATCTGACCAATTACTATTGTCCAAGTGACCGCCCACAGGCATTCGACACAATGCCATTAAAAGAAAACATTATTGTTTGTGGTGATTTCAACAGCCACTCGCAGAGCTAGGGTTATGATCACATGGACCAGAGAGATCAGAGACTGGAAGACTAGCAAGACGAGAACAGATTCATCTTGATTAACAAGCCGTCTGAGCCATATACCTTCTACTCGAGATCATGAATAAAATTGGGTGGACCTGCGGTAAAGCTGTGAAAAATGTAAACAACATACTCGAGATCGAGATCATGGCACACTACATCAGGCCTGAAGTGGAACATCACACGATGGTGGCAGTGACCATCGGCCAATTTTTCTAACTGTAGAAAATAAGCTTGTAAGTAAAAGCAGCACCTCTCATCTCATCTCAATATGTTCCTCTTGTACCTTGCGGTGTCGAGGTGAAGTATAAACAGCGGGAGGGTGCCCGCTTATGGGCTTCATGTATCGATATTCCCATGGACTCTGTTATTCCCTGCATCCATCGTTTACGTGTTCAGCCTCTTTACTTCTTAGTTTTTCTACGAGCAGTATGAAGATTTCCTGCCGGCTTGCTAGGCCAGTCGCAGGTTTAGGACAGCACCTCTCGATGTGGAATTTACAAGAAAGCGGACTGGGTAATGTACAAAAATCAACATACTGGTTAGAAATCTGAACACAGATAAAGATATATATATATATAAAGTAGTTGAAGAGTTCGGGAAATGCATAATACAGGCAGCACGAGAAACAGTACCAAGAGGAGTTCGTAAAAAATACAAACCGTACTAGAGTAGTGAACTAGAACAGTTGCAAAATGATGTGGAAGTATGTAGAAAGCAAATAGAGGCCAAACTCAGCCAAGAGCACTGCACTAAATACCAGCATGCAAATGCCAAAATTTCAAAGGGCCAAGCTGCAGGCTTGACGGAAAAGCTGGCAGGAGCAGTCACTGAACTTTGAAAGAGACACAAGGAAGTTGTGGAAGCAAATAAAAACAACTTAACGATGCGGGCACAGGGAGAAACTCAAAAATTGCACTACATAAAGATGGAAACATCTTAACAGGAAAGTAAGCTGCTGACCATTTTGCGGACTCATTCGTACAAGATAACAATATCGAAATTAGTCCAGAGAAACAACAAGAGATTAGAGAGAAATGGCAACATACAGGACCGAATGAAATAGTACGTGAGGCGCTGGAAGCACCTTTCACAATCAGCGAACTGGCGCTAGCAATATCAAAACTGAAAATGAGAAAGTCACCATGAGCTGACGGTATCTCCAATGAAATTATCAAGGAACATATGAACAATGGCCAAAACCGCACACCCCTGATAATTGGCTACCTCTATCGAAATCCCAGTGCTGGACACGTCTGGTAGGAAAACTTCACTACCATGATGGATGTGGTTTTCGCTTCCGGGAAGGAAATTATACTACTCGGAGACTTTAACATTGACACCAACAAATCCAACATAATATGGGGAAATATAATTGCATCATACAATTTCCAACAAATAGTACAACAGGCTACTCGAGTAACAAAGTCATCTTCAACAGTCATAGATCACATTTATGTAACTTGCTCAGACAACATCATAGAATGTGCTGTACCCAATTGTGCAATGAGCGATCACTACCCAATATGCTGCACGTGGTCTAAACAAGGCATTAAAACTCCTAAACATAAACACATAAGTGTAAAATATAGAAGTTATAAACATTTCAACCAAAACGCATTTTTACAGGACTTGCTCAGTTCACCTCTAGACAATGTTTATCAGCTTCCTGACCCGGATGATGCTCTGGAATTCTGGATGAAAACATTTATTGATGTTTTTGATAGACATGTGCCAATCAAGGAAGTTCGAGTAAAACACCACGTCAAGCCACCTTGGATCACCCAGGAAATACTTGAAATTATGAGAGACAGAGATAAAGCACATAAAAAGCGGGATCTCAGCGCATACCGTACTCTTAGAAACAAAGTTCAATATACCATACGACGGGAAAAGAAAAATTACTTTAAGAACTTAGTAATGGATAAAACAAATAGTAAGGATATATGGAAGGCAATTAACACCTTGACAAACAAGTATAACTTCCGAAATTCTTTACCATCAAGTCATATTACATGCGACCAATTCAGTAATTTTTTTCAAACTGACATAGACCAATACCTAATTCTCCTTGCAACTTATCTTTACTGTCATCGTTTTGCGAGAATAGATGCTCCGGCGATATTCTTTCCGACATACCGCTAATGACAATCACTGAGGTATTCACTTACCTCAGTAACCTAAAGAACACAACCTCATCTGGGTTAGATGGAATCAGCAACCGGATTCTCCGTTGTGCTGCGCCAGTAATCTGTATATCACTAACCTATGTATATAATCAGTGTCTCACCAAAGGCCACTTTCCATCAGCTCTCAAAATCGCTAAAGTGTACCCTCTTCTTAAATCTGGTTCATTGGACAATGATCTCCCGAACAATTACAGACTCATTTCCTTAATATCATCACTATCTAAGCCACTAAAAAAACACATCCATAAAGTAACATTACAGTATTTAGTTCGCAACAAGCTTATTGTTGACAACCAATCAGGATTTCGACCAAAATATTCTTGCCATACGGCCCTAACAAACATGATAGAAAATTGGCACCAGAATATAAACAACAACAGCCTATGTGGAACTGTTATATCATCTTTTCTATCAAACAGAAAGCAAGTAGTATCACATAATAAATGTCTGTCTCATACCACTACCTTCAATATTGGAGTACCGCAAGGCTCTATTCTTGGCCCTCTATTGTTTGCCATATATATTAACGATCTACCTTTGCATCTTTCGTCGTCCTGCGATCTATTTGCAGACGACTGTACATTGTATACAAATGCTGAAAACTGTATTTTATTGGAGTCGTCTTTACAATAAGAATTAAATAATGTAGTTAGGTGGAGCTATTCAAACCGTATGCAAATTAACATCACTAAAACAAAATCAATGTTACTAACAACCAGACAAAGACTTCAAACTCTAAGCTCACACACATCACTTCAACTTCACATCGATAACATGCCAGTAGAAAGTGTAATTGAGCACAAAACATTAGGCATAATCATTGATAGAAACCTAACCTTTAATTCCCACGTTCAAGCGCTTATTAAACAAACAGCGAAAAAAGTCTACCAACTCGCCAAAATTAAAAACTTTCTTGATGAGGACACAAGGAAACTATTCTATACTTCTCATATTCAGACACACTTTGACTACTGCTCTACAATCTGGGACGGTTGTTCTAATTCAAACACCAAACGACTTTACTCACTCCAGAAACGGGCCATGAGTCTAATTTATAACAAACATTTATCTGACAATCCTAGCCTGTATAAACACCTTCAGTTACTACCACTCCGCAAACGCCTGCTTTTCAATAAAGCTAAACTAATTCACAAAATCCTGCATCGGAATGCCCCAAATTACCTTTGGCCATTGTTTAAATATAATGCTAGACACAGTAAACGTTTAAATATATTACACATTCCGAAGCCTAGGATTGACTTATACAAAACAAGCTTAACGTACTCTGCAGCTCAGCTGTGGAACAATCTTCCACAAGAAATCAAAGACATCACCAATCCCTATTCATATAATCGCAAATTACTCGAACACTATCTCAGTACGGATTATCTTCCCCCTTAATAATAGAGATAATAATAATAATAACAAAACCCTAGTATAACAGCCAGTCCCCTTTTGGTAGGCCAGTATATTCCACATGGCTAATAACAAGTGTCAGACCATTATCTAATTTTACTGTGTCGTGTAGTTTTGATGTTCGCATTTTTGCCCATGCCTTTATAATGCATATCTTTTATATTGTTGCTGTTCTCTGTTAGCCTTGAATGATGTGTGAATGAAATAATGTATGAAAGAGAGTGATAGAAGGGCAGAATGTTAGACGGGCCTGCGTGCCCAATTCTTAACCCTTTGAAAATAAAGTTTGTTCGTTCGTTCTCTCTCTCTCTCTCTCTCTCTCTCTCTCTCTCTCTCTCTCTCTCTCTCTCTCTCTCTCTCTCTCTCTCTCTCTCTCTCTCGCTTACCACTGGACCATGCCCCCTCTCATTCTTTTCCAAAACATACTACACAACTCTAGCTTCTAATATATGACAAGTTAATTTAATAAAGAAAAGTGTCAGGTATGTGCAAAGTGTGTATGTGTAGAATGTCTGTCGTATAATCTAGAATGTATGCAGAATCAGACCGAACAGCTCAGGAGCAAAGTCTGCTTTCCTCACAGTACCGGCCACACAACAGCACCATAGATCAAGTAAAGAGGGACCTCACCAAATGATGCGTCTCTCCGGCCAGGTGTCGACTTCCTCCAGTGACTCTTGGATAGTCCGGATGCCTGGTCACCAATAGTGGATATAGTCCAAGACTAACCATGAATCTGACACACACAGTGTAACTAATATGTCACTAAAAGTTCTGTAATCTGATAACCCCTGTGTCACATAATAGACCAACGTGATTTAACCAGTGATGAGAATAAAAGGCGTTCTGAATTAGCGGCATGTTCGAGGCCAAGGGTTGTTTCAACAAATCCAGAAAATGTAGCGGCACGTGTTTACATGGGGTCGACAAAATGGGAACATTTGGAAGTGAGTGAGATGAGTCCATACATCGCTTTGACAGTTCATAAACAGGTCGGATTGAAAGCGGAAGTACTCAGCTCGGGAGAAAACAGTCCGTCTGTCATTTAGAATTTCCCGACATAAAACGGAAGGATGGCTGTGATTGTCACCCCTCGACAGAAGATTGGCAGCTTGTTGGGGAAACCCGTTGTTGTATCCATACGGTAACTCGCTAGTTTGTTGTGGGAGTCAAAACAAGTGATGACAACTCTGACAGTGACTAAGCCAGGGAAGATAGATTCTTGACAATGGATGATATGCCCAAATAACACCTGCAGGACCTCAACCACGTCACGTGACCAATTTTAGGGTTTGCCATAAACCATGATTGGAGAAACAGTGAGTTGAACTAAAACCGTGGATTATGATGGACGTGTTTGTGGGAGAGCTCTACAGTGTTAGATTAATTTAATATTAACTAGCATGTGTCGTTATGGCAAAGTGTAGCAGCCATCCCGGAATGAGGCGGTTTTGCATAAGGTAGTCAACCTATTATAATTAGTTCTAATTAATATAGACTGTAGCCTTGTTAAAACTAGAGTGTGATGATTAGCACTGTTAGTGGAAAACTAGCTAGAGTAGGGAAGTGATACTTGGCTCTGTTAGTTGAAAATAGATTAGTGAAGTGTTGATAAGCTTTACTAGTTGAGAATTGAGTAATGAGGGATAATTGGGATATTCCAGTAGGTGTCCCTGGTGGGCGGGGTTCCGCATTCTGTTTGTTGATTTTTTTTTCTTGTCTTGGCCTGATGATAACCAATGGGTTGAGTCATCTGTCCCTGACAGAGTAGGTTCATTGTATTTTACTGAGCAAGGGCCAATGGCCACGATCATCTAATAGAGATCAGTGACGGGGAGGCTATCACCAGTTGTATGATCTATTTTACAGGTTCCCTCTGGTTGGAATGAAGAACCCGGAACCAATGAAAAATCCGATCCCGGATAAATTATGATGTAGAGAGATGGGCCAGCAACTTTCGCAACGGAAGAAGCTGATAAACATTGCTCGGTGGAGCTGAATGGTATAAGTATCCTACATGAGTGCATACCAATCGTTAACACACCTGAAGTGATGGATGTTCAGCCCACGTGGAACTAGATCAGTAAGAACTGATGGTCACATTAGATGAAACCAAACATTGAAGTGTAGTTGTTCCACGTATCAAGGAAATCAGAACTGTCAGACAATATCTAGTAAATAAAGCAAGCCATTTTAGTCTAGATACAATGACTGTTTAAGAGTGAAAATATAGAACATTTCGCTAGAAGAAAACGTCATGTTCATGAGACAGCGTTCCATTATTTTTCACTGTGCGGAATTATGAGATCTTGGTTTTTCTAAAACTATTAGGAACAGTTGTGTTAGGAACAATAATAGTATTTTTCACGGATTATATTTACATGGGATTCAGATCTCATGGTCATCAGAGTTCCTGGAGGAGGACATGTCTGGAGAGAAGGATACGACTTCGGTGAGGTCCATTGTGATGATTCTTGTGATGTCGTGTAATCCTTGCCATGATGAGTGGACTCTGAACATGAACTCTGTGGTCTGACCTATACATTTACATTAAAATACACGACACACATTTTCTTCGCATACACGTCTCATATACGTTACACTTTTCTTTTAATAAATTAATCTTTATTAATTTTTAGAAGCAAGAGTTGTTGAGTATGTTGCGTTGGGGAAGTATGAGAGGGGGCATAGTACGACAGTGAGAGAGTGATAGGGAAAGGTGTCCATGGGCTGATGGAGTGTGTTGGACGGAAGCTGGTGGATTCTCCAGGATATTGATAGGGAAAAAATATTATAATGTGGGTGTTGACTCTCCTCACTCCAGGGACGACACTTTAAAGGAGGACACGACATTATTGGGGCTCGATAACGGGATCTTTGGACAGCGGGATCTCTCGTAAAAGTGATCTTTGGACAGCGGGATCTCTCGTAAAAGTGATCTTTGGACAGCGGGATCTCTCGTAAACGTGATCTTTGGACAGTGGGATCCTCTGACAACGGGGTCTTTTGACACGGGATCCTTAGTTATAAGACGGAGATATCATATTGGAGAATCCAGCTAGAGTGAATGTGGATAGGGGTTAGGACAAATATCTTACCTGTTCACACTTCACACGTCTGCATAGGTCTGTGGTCCTGATTCTACTCTTGTCACTGAGTGAATGTGCTGTGTGTGGTAATATCTAGATTTATAGTACTTGTTCATATATCTGTATAGTAATTTGCAGTTATATTGTACTCGACCTGCTAGCTTACCTCTCTGTAAAATGGCCACTCCTAAACTAACCACTGCAGAATTAAAGGCAAAGGGGGAAGACATGGGATTGTCGGGTTCTGCTCTAACGGATTACATACAGGAAGTGGAGAGAGAGTATCGTCAAGCAGAAAGGGAAGATCGAAAGGCCGAGTTGGAATTGAGAAGGATGGAGTTGGAACAAGAAGCTAGGAAATTGGAAGCAGAGCAGGCTGCTAAGAAATTGGAAGCTGAGCTGGCAGCTAGGAAACTTGAAGTTGAGGAAGCTGCTAGGAAACGGGATGCTGAACAGGAAGCACAGAAAAGGGAGCACGAGTACCGGATGAGGGAACTCGAGTTGAAGAGTCAATCTAATGGAGAAACTGAGGGAGCAGTTGGAGGTTCCTCCATCCCAGGCTCAACACCAGTAGGTGGACATGGGTACCATGCTATGAAGTTTCCGTTAGCGGTCTACGAGGAGGACAAAGAGAAGATTGACCAGTACCTTCAACGCTTCGAGGCTATGTCAGTTGCTATGGGTCTGGAGCGTAACAAATGGAATCTCAAGCTATCCCAGGGATTACGCGGGACCGGCTACGAGGTTTATTCTCGCCTGCCACCTGGGCATGAGAACAATTATGACGAGTTAAAGACGGCTCTGATGAAACGATTCGAGGTTACGTCACATACCTACCGGAAAAAATTTCGAGCAGCGAAACGAGAACCGGGGGAGTTGTTTGCCGCCTACAGTTTGCGTCTAAAATCTTATCTCCATAAGTGGATGGATTTGGCTGGGTTCGCACATGACTATGAGAGTCTGGAAGAGCTCATGGTGGTCGACCAGCTGAAGAAGCAAATGTCTAAACCTCTCAGGACGTTCCTGGGAGAACAAGGAGCGGAACGTATTGACCTCGTGACAAAATTAGCAGAACGGTTCGTCGAGGTACATGGGGAGGCAGGGGAAAACCTTTCCACCAACACCAAAAGTCAGGAGAAACATGACTAAGAAGAAAGCCAAAAACTCAGGAACCAAAAAGTGGGAACCTTATGTGCAAAAATCAGAGGATAGTTCAGAGAAGAAGAAGGAGGGAAGCAAGAGCACTTCAAGCTCTACACCAAAACGACCGTGGTCGGAGAAGTGGTGTTCAATTTGTAAGTCACCCTCTCACAATACGAGGGACTGCAAATCGAAGGCTAAGAACCCTCACTTCGCAGCATGTCAAGTGACTTCCAAGGAGGTTGTCACGGAAAATGCCAAGGTCAACAAGGAAGCTCGCCACCAGGAGAGCTCACTCAAGTCCGGCAATAGAAAATCTAGGACAGGGAAATGGTGCAACCAATGCAAGTCAAATACGCACAATGCTATTGACTGCAGGGGAAAGTCAGGAGACACTCAATTCGTCGTGTGCCCCGGGAAACCTAAGGTGGAGCCCACCGAACAGGTCGAGGCCGAGGAAGAGACTCCAGACCAGGAAAAACCACCTGTAGTGGAATTGGTAGAGGTTAACGGTCGTCAAGTGGAGTGTTTATACGACACAGGACTGGACGGGGAGGCCGTGATTTCTGCGGATCTGGTACATCCAGAACAATTCACAGGTGAGACCATGGAGATACAGCCTGCACAGAAGAGTGCTGTGGCCATGAAGTTGCCCATTGCTAATGTGGAGATTCGGTCAAGGTATGTCATCGGCACCATCAAGGCCGCTGTATTGACCGATCCCATTTTTCCAGTAATCCTAGGTTGCCGGTATGTCTTTCTGGGAATGCCCAGGGAGCCAATCCATATGGGAGCAATAGCAGACTCGCTCTCAGACGAGAACGGAAGAGGCTGAAGCAATTGTGACTAACCCATTGCCGGGGGAGCTACGAACTGCCCAGAGTGAGGATGCTACTTTACGTCCTTGCTACAAAAAGCTGCAGAAAAGTGCTGATCCACCAGGACGGGGGCAGTACTACATGAAGAATAGGATACTCTACAGGAGAGCAGGAAGGGGAGACAACCTATACGGTCAGTTGGTCGTCCCGAAAGCTCACCGGTCCCAGATTCTTCATATGGGGCATACCATCTCCTTTAGTGGACACATGGGTATTGCCGCCACCATGCAGCGGATTTCCTGCCATTACTATTGGCCGGGAATGACAGATGATGTGCGTCGGTATGTGAAGTCATGCCCTGAGTGCCAGAGGGTGGCACCGAAACACTGGACAGCACCGGTGGTGTTGGGTGAGATGCCCATCATGAACTCTCCTTTCGAGAGGGTAGCCATCGATATCGTGGGTCCACTTCCCAGGACTAGGAAGAGGAACATGTATATACTCACAATGGTGGATTGCTGTACAATGTGGGGTGAGGCCATACCGTTGACCACGATTGACTCGAAAAGAGTGGCGGACGCACTGATGGAGGCCTTTACCAGATTAGGCTTTCCTGATCAAATTCTGACGGACAATGGGTCTCAGTTTTGTGGAAAACTCATGGAGGAGGTATTTAGGGTGTTTCACTCTAACCACATACATACCAGCCCTTACCACCCTCAAGCCAATGGACAAGTAGAGCGTTTCAACGGCACGTTGATGACAATGCTCAGGAAACTAGCGCAGGAAAAACCTGATAGGTGGGATGAATATATCCCAGCAGCCCTCTTTGCCTATCGGGAAGTTCCTCATGGCTCAACAGGACTACCACCCGCTACGTTGCTGTTTGGTCGTCCAATCAAAGGACCGTTGGAAGCCATGTTGAGGAGTTGGACTGAAGAGGGGACGTCAGAAGAAGTGATCTCATCCTACAAATACGTGGAGGAACTGAAAGAAAAACTCCACAAGGGATGGACTCTGGCAAATCAAAACTTGAAAAAGGCCAGGAAAAAGACATGCGGCTTACTACAACCGTAGGTCTAAAGAAAGATCTCTAGAGGTGGGAGATAAAGTCTTGTTGCTACTCCCAACGGGAAACAACAAACTGGAGATAGGTTGGCAAGGACCATTTCCCGTGGAAAGGGTGATATCCAGAACCAACTATCAGATCCGGATCCGGGGAAAGTCGAAGATTTTCCATATCAATCTCTTGCGGAAATACGAAGAGAGACCCGGAGACAAGGCAGCTCACCTCATGGCAATGGCAGTTGCAGTGGAGACTGAAGTGGGAACCAGCGAGGGCAGGGAATATCCCTTGGTACACCAGGAAACCTATAGGGATGTGCAAGTGAACCCTGATCTGACCTCCCAGGAGAGGGAAAAGATAACCCAGGTTCTCAAGTCTCATAAGGAGATACTGACTGATAAACCAGGACGAACGAGGTTGGTTGAGTTCGAGATGACTTTGACCACACAGGAGCCTGTTCGCCAGAAGGTTTACCCAGTGCCATTCTCTAAAGAAAAGGCCCTGGAGGAGGAAATACAGAAACTGCTGGAGGATGACGTGATTGCACCATCCACATCCCCATACAATGCAGGGGTAGTTTTGTTACGGAAACCAAGTGGAGAACACCGGTTGTGTATAGACTACCGACTTCTGAACAGTCACACACAATTTCAGGTGGAACCTTTGCCGAATCCAACTCAGTTATTCGCTAGGCTCCATAAGGCTCGGTACTTTTCAAAGGTGGATCTGAGTCGGGGTTACTATCAGATACCAGTCAAACCGGAGATTCGACCACTGTTGGCTTTCAGTACACCCAGTGGACACTACGAATTCAAGGTCATGCCCTTTGGACTCAGCAATGCACCTAGTGTGTTTACACGCATGATGAGGACTTTACTTGATCCTTTACAGGATCCGTCCATCATCTCATTCATGGATGATATTCTGATTTCCAGTGACAGCTTGGATGACCACTTACAATCCTTGGAGAGAGTGTTTAATAGGCTCAAGGAAGCAGGGCTTACTGCTCGTCCAACCAAGTGCATGATTGGTTACCAGACTCTGGAATTTCTAGGTCACACCATCACTCCAGGACACATTGTCCCAGAAGAGAAGAACCTGGAGAAAATCAGAAATGCACCAAGGCCAAAAACGAAGAAGGATGTGCGATCTTTTCTCTCGTTGTGTGGGTTCTACCACAAATTTATCCCACATTTCACTGAACTGGGAGCTCCATTGACGGAAACCTTGAAAAAGGGATTCCCGGACCAAATCATTTGGACACCAGAATGTGAGAATGCCTATAGTCAGTTAAAGGAGGCCTTGGTCAGCAAACCTGTATTACAGCTCCCTGACCTTTCCAAACCATTTGTGTTGAGAACGGATGCGAGTGCGATTGGAATTGGGGCAGCCTTGTTACAGGAAGGAAAAGACGATGCTTCGGTTTTGAAACCTGTAGGCATACGCAAGTAAGAAACTTCTACAGGCGGAGAGGAATTATTCAACCGTCGAGAGAGAGTGCTTGTCCCTCGTATGGGCAGTGCAAAAATTCCAGCCATATTTGTATGGAGTTAAGTTTCGAGTCCAGTCGGATCATCAGCCCCTGATGTTCCTGGCTACTTCTCAGAAGCTCAACGCGCGTTTGATGCGGTGGTCGTTGCTACTTCAACCTTACAATTTCACAGTGGAGTACATTCCTGGGAAGGAAAATGTTGGAGCGGACTTCTTGTCAAGACACCCAGCTCCTGAAGAAGAAGAATGAATCATCTGGATTAAACTCACGGTGGAGAAGAGTGAGATGGACTACTCTCTTAAGAGGGGGCCTATGTCACATAATAGACCAACATGATTTAACCAGTGATGAGAATAAAAGGCGATCTGAATTAGCGGCATGTTCGAGGCCAAAGGTTGTTTTAACTAACAGAGAAAACAAATCAGATGTCAACCTTCACAGGTCGGGCAAAATTAACAGCTGCAGATGTGTAGGGGAAGTGAGTGAGCTGAATCATACATCGCTTTGACAGTACATAAACAGGTTGGATTGAGAGCGGAAGTACTCAGCTCGGAAGAAAACAGTCCGTCTGTCATTTAGAATTTCCCGACATAAAACGGAAGGATGGCTGTGATTGTCACCCCTCGACAGAAGATTGGCAGCTTGTTGGGGAAACCCGTTGTTGTATCCATACGGTAACTCGCTAGTTTGTTGTGGGAGTCAAAACAAGTGATGACAACTCTGACAGTGACTAAGCCAGGGAAGATAGATTCTTGACAATGGATGATATGCCCAAATAACACCTGCAGGACATCAACCATGTCACGTGACCAATTTTAGGAGGTTGCCAAAAACCATGATTGGAGAGGTGAGTTGAACTAAAACCGTTGATTGAGGCGGACGTGCTTCGGCACTGCGGTTCTGATTGGAAAAATGTCTACCGTGTGCGAATTGAGTTAATTTAATATTAACTAGCATGTGTCGTTATGGCAAAGTGTAGCAGCCATCCCGGAATGAGGCGGTTTTGCATAAGGTAGTCAATATAGTCTATTAGTGCCTAATTAATATAGGCTGTAGCCTTGTTAAAACTAGAGTGTGATGATTAGCACTGTTAGTGGAAAACTAGCTAGAGTAGGGAAGTGATACTTGGCTCTGTTAGTTGAAAATAGATTAGTGAAGTGTTGATAAGCTTTACTAGTTGAGAATTGAGTAATGAGGGATAATTGGGATATTCCAGTAGGTGTCCCTGGTGGGCGGGGTTCCGCATTCTGTTTGTTGATTTTTTTTTCTTGTCTTGGCCTGATGATAACCAATGGGTTGAGTCATCTGTCCCTGACAGAGTAGGTTCATTGTATTTTACTGAGCAAGGGCCAATGGCCACGATCATCTAATAGAGATCAGTGACGGGGAGGCTATCACCAGTTGTATGATCTATTTTACAGGTTCCCTCTGGTTGGAATGAAGAACCCGGAACCAATGAAAAATCCGATCCCGGATAAATTATGATGTAGAGAGATGGGCCAGCAACTTTCGCAACGGAAGAAGCTGATAAACATTGCTCGGTGGAGCTGAATGGTATAAGTATCCTACATGAGTGCATACCAATCGTTAACACACCTGAAGTGATGGATGTTCAGCCCACGTGGAACTAGATCAGTAGGAACTGATGGTCACATTAGATGAAACCAAACATTGAAGTGTAGTTGTTCCACGTATCAAGGAAATCAGAACTGTCAGACAATATCTAGTAAATAAAGCAAGCCATTTTAGTCTAGATACAATGACTGTTTAAGAGTGAAAATATAGAACATTTCGCTAGAAGAAAACGTCATGTTCATGAGACAGCGTTCCATT
>JACEFZ010000207.1:22500-50000 GCA_014155875.1 Cepaea nemoralis
AGCGGCGACTTGCTCCCAATGTGCATTATCAATGCCTGTTTCAATCATGTCCCGCTTACACATCTTTGTATCGTAGTAGAGGCCGACCCTGAGATCTCTTACCCAGATGTAATTCACCAAAAAAGATGTCCTTTGGTATTCTACCACCATGCATCCTCCTAAGATGTCCTATCCATCTAAGTCTACGAAGA
The DNA here is from genome assembly GCA_014155875.1 of Cepaea nemoralis. Taxonomy (NCBI): domain Eukaryota; kingdom Metazoa; phylum Mollusca; class Gastropoda; order Stylommatophora; family Helicidae; genus Cepaea; species Cepaea nemoralis. The sequence continues at coordinate 22,692 of JACEFZ010000207.1, forward strand.
CTGAGCATGGAATAAACCGTCACTGATCTTTCCAATACTTCATTATTACTGCATATGCACCGATGCACATAACCCATGTTATTAGTCGTCAGTATTTGTGATTTTGTCTTGCCACTTAATATCAAGAATTCTTCGCAGACACCGCATATGAATGCTGTTTAAACGTTTCTCTTGGTGTGAGTAAGTTGTCCAGGTTTCACTGCCATAAAGAAGAGTACTGATGACACAGGCTTGGTAGACAAGGACTTTTGTTTTGGCAGTAAGCTTCCTGTTCTCCCACACTCTTTTTCGTAACCTGTTCATTGTTGTTGCTGCCGTACCAATCCGGATGTTGATTTCCTGATCTAGGGATAATTTGCTATTTACCACTGATCCTAGATATGTAACATGGTCTACCATCTCTAGTTCGGCGTCGTCAATAAAGATTGATGGTACCCCATGTGCACCTTGTGACATAATCTGTGTCTTCTTTTTGCTAATTGTTAAACCAAATTCAGAACAAGCATTGGAGAATGCAGATAGTAGACATTGCAATTCTTCCTCAGAGTGGGTCGTAACATCATCTGCAAAAAGCAACTCTCTGATCAGTACCCTCCTAATTTTGGTCTTGGCCTTCAATCTCTGAGCATTGTAGAGGCCGCTATCTGAGCCTGAGTGAATGTATATACCACCATCCTGATCACGAAAGGCATATTTCAGTAGAAGTGAAAAGTATATTCTAAAGAGGGTGGGAGCTAGTACACAACCTTGCTTAACTCCACTCTTGATTTCAAACTCTTCAGAAGTTGCACCATCAAACTTAATTTTACCCTTCATGCCTGTGTGGAACGATTCCACAATGGACAGAAGAGTTGGTGGGCAGCCAGTCTTCTTTAGTGCCTTGAACAGACCCTCACGACTGACCAAATCAAATGCCTTTGTGAGGTCGATGAAGGCAATAAACAGTGGTTGATTCTGTTCACGGCATTTTTCTTGCATTTGTCGCAATGCGAATATCATATCAATGGTAGACCGGTTCTGTCGAAAGCCACACTGTGATTCGGGGTAGACTTGATCTCCTAGTACTTGAAGTCTGCGCAGAACAATTCTGTCAAATACTTTTCCAACAATACACAGAAGTGAGATACCCCTATAGTTGTTGCAGTCGCTCCGATCGTTCTTGTTCTTGTACAGTGCTATGATGCTTGAATCTTTGAAATCCTGTGGGACTTGTCCTTCTCACCAGCGTAGCTCTATTAGCTTGTAGATCTGTATAGTGAGTGTGTCTTGCCCACTCCTGATAACCTCTATTGGAATCCCATCCTTACCTGGAGCCTTGCCAGATGCAAGTTCATTTATAGCACACGTAACTTCTGTTATAGCGGGAAGTGTGTCCAGGTGGTCAAGAGTTGGTAGTGCCTCTATGGCGTTGAGGGCATCATCCGCTAATTTGGTCTCACTTGAGTAAAGCTCCAAATAGTGCTCCACCCATCTGTCCATCTGCTGTTTCTTATCAGTGATGATTTCTCCAGTCAAGGTTTTCAATGGTGCACTTCTTTTGATCACTGGACCACAGGCTTTCTTTATTCCTTCATACATGCTTCTTATGTTTCCCTTATCACTTGCGATTTGAATTAGCTCACATAACTTGATCCAATAATCATTTGCACACTGCCTGGCAGCCTTTTGCACATCCTTCCTAGCTTGCCTTAGCTCACTCAGAGTGTTAAGCGTTGGTCTTTCCTTGTTTCTTAAGAGAGCTATCTTCTTCTTATCAATCAAGGGCTGCAGAGTCTCGCTGTTTGCCCCAAACCAGTCCTGTCCTCTTATGATCCACAGTGCCGTAACCCCTTACGGACAGTTTTATAAAGAGTTTCCTTATGTTGACCCCACTTTTCATTTACTGTACAATTTTCTGGTGTATCAGTGAAAGCGTCTTCAAGTTGCTGTTGAAACTGAAAGCACTTTTCAGGATCGTGAGTGTTAATAATATTAATCCTGGGATTAGATTTCTGTTTAGCTGTGTAGATTCTCTTTGGCCTCGGTCTAACCCTTGCAACAACCAAAGAATGATCCGTATCACAGTCAGCACTGTGGTAACTTCGAGTCAATGATATATGGTTCAGATGTTGTCTCCATATGATGATGAAGTCCAGCTGGTGCCAATGGCCGGATCTTGGATGTTTCCATGTGACCTTATGCATCTCTTTTGTTTTAAAAAAGGAGTTTGTAATACATAGGTAATTACTGTTGCAATGCTCCAGCAGCCTTTGCCCATTTTCATTCATGCGACCGATGTTGTATTTTCCAAGGCACACTGGCCATGAACTCGAGTCATTGCCCACACGAGCATTGAAATCACCGAGCATATAAATGTAGTCAGATTTTGGAACTGCATTGATCACGGAGTCTAACTCCTCAAAGAACGAATCCTTCACATCATCAGAGGAATCGAGTGTCGGTGCATATGCAGTAATAATGGTGGCAAAACCACAAGAGGTTGCCAAGCGCAGGGATAATAGTCTTTCGTTTCCTCCTGCTGGAATTTCAATCATTCCCAGTAGCGAATTCTTCACTGCAAAGCCCACATCGTGTTGCCTTTTTTCTGCCTGCCCTCTACCCTTCCAAAAAAAGGTGTAATTGTTTTCCCCGAGTGACCCTTCCTCAGCGAGGCGAGTCTCCTGCAGGCCAGCAATATCAATGTTAAGACGATTGAGTTCGGCATCAATCACAGCCGTTTTTCTCACATCGTCAATGTTGGTCAAGTCAGTGGAAAATCCTGGACACATGGTTCTCACGTTCCAGGTTGCAAGCCGTAGCTTGAGGTTTCTATTTTTATTATTTGTACCTGGTGCATTGATTTTACAGCCTGCGATTCAGATATTGTGTTATTGACAGGGACTTATAACCCGTAACAGGTGCCTCTCGCTTTGATTCCGAGACCGGTTAAGACCAGGGATGGAGTTATTGCCTCTCCATAGCACAAAGCCTGGGCTAAAATAAAGAAACCATGTGTTGCCCATGCAGTATGATCCCTCTCTCGGCCTGCCTAGTTCACTCCAGAGGAAAGGTAACACCCCTACATCTGGAACAAGACAAGCTGCAGAAGCTGCCGGATCAGCAAAGCAATGTTCTAACTGTCCGCCTGTCGGAGCTTCGATCCTAGACCAGCCGCCAACCAAGACTTAGGGTCTGGTCTGCCCTGCCATGACATTTTGTCTTTAGGTTGCATTTCTTTTTTTCTAGACAATAATAATAATAATAATATAATAATAATAATAATAATAATAATAATAATAATAATAATAATAATAATAATAATAATAAATAATAATAGTAATAATAACAATAAAGCGGATATATGGGACACGCCATCCGGTAGATATCACAAGCAATACAGTTTGCTGTGACAGGGAATGAGACATGTGAATATATGACCAGTTGTAGTCTGAAACACGCCTGAGATATTCGCCCGTGACACAATAAATACATCGCCACGAGAACCCCTATACGCCATGTTCTCGTCTCACGCTATAAATTGATCCAATCTGTCCTGTCGGCGCTGTTCTGCACGATGCCTCTCCTAACTAGCGCTAATTTTATTGTTGCCGTTTGTTGGGTTATTGTTTGGCCTGCGCCATGTGGGTTGGATGAAGGGGTGGGGTGGCGCCTCATATATAGAGATAACCAGATAACGGTCTATGAACTTTTGTTATCTTAAAGCAGAAATATAATAACAAATAACACAACTGTTATGGTATTGTTAATCATCGCAAATAACAGTAAGAAATTATAAGTGCCCTTTAAAAATAAAAAAAAATTCAGAGCAGATGCACGAATAAAGAGTTGAAAAAAAGACCAAACAAAAAGGGAGGAGGGAGGGGAATGCAGAAAGTAATTAAGAACGAAATACAACCCAGAAACGAGATATCGGGAAACTGTTGGGCACTTTTATGACGAAAACAGGAAAGAAACGTCTTTTAAAATAAAATGGGAATACAGGAAAATATAGGTCGAGGATCAATGCGTTGTAAGCGTATTGGCGATCGCTGCCCAGGCCAAAGAAATACAAATTGTGTGGGAGTAGCTCGTGTCGTTTTTGCATTTGCTGAAAATATATTAGGGGTAACTGGGTAGGCTTTATGGGACGATGAGTCTTCTTCTTTCGAGAGGAATGCGTCACACAAAATTATCCACATCAAAAGTCAATGTGTCTGATTTCGATATACATTTGTGTCAGGTTTGCTTTATCTAGACAAGATTAAATCCAAGGTATTTAGCCTCCAAGCCACTAGGAAATTTACAGAGCTATGGAGGCCACATCTCTCTCTCTCTCTCTCTCTCTCTCTCTCCCATAGAGAGAGAGAGAGAGAGAGAGAGAGAGAGAGAGAGAGAGAGAGAGAGAGAGAGAGAGATGTGGCCTCCATAGCTCTGTAAATTTCTCATAGAGAGAGAGAGAGAGAGAGAGAGAGAGAGAGAGAGAGAGAGAGAAGAGAGAGAGAGAGAGAGAGAGATGTGGCCTCCATAGCTCTGTAAATTTCCTAGTGGCTTGGAGGCTAAATACCTTGGATTTAATCTTGTCTAGATAAAGCATAGAGAGAGAGAGAGAGAGAGAGAGAGAGAGAGAGAGAGAGAGAGAGAGAGAGAGAGAGAGAGAGAGGGGGGGGGGGACCTCATGCTAATGTGAAGATAAAACTGTGTCAGAAGAACTCATTTATGCCTTCACTTGAGACGTCTAAATTCCGTGGAATTATCCCAGTTTGAGGACGACGAGACGTGTCATTGGTTTCCTTGATGCCTCAAGGATTTCTCCGTGCACTTCGCATGACAACACATTCCATTTAATAAGCAGACGCAAACACACACGGGTGTGTTTCTGTAGCGAGATTTCATCATATTGCTGCAGAAACAGACAGAGCAATACACTTTGCTCTACTGCAATAGAAATGCTATCAGCAAGTGAGGCAAATTGTTCTCATAGCAAGAAACACGATATATTTGCTAACAAATTAGAAAGATCTTGGGGACAGCGGAAATGTGGATTTTGAGACGAATGTTACAAATTCCTTGCACGGTCAGTGTCACTAACAACGATTGCCTGATAAAGGCTAAGGAAATTATAATATTTTATGCAACCACAAAAAAGAGACGTTTACTTCGGGCACATAAATGAAAAACATTATACCGTTTGGAGAGATCAACAGTAAAAGTGGCAAACAGAGATCGAAAAAAAAAAAAACATATTCCGGGAGATCTAAGGCCGAGGCATAGAGGAATTATGTCAACAAAGTAAATCCAGAACACTCACTTTTAAATTACGTGGTGAGCCTCCTATGCTACTTTCTTTTGTTTATTCTCGTCTTTCTCCATCATATCACTCGTTGATTTATGCCTTCCATCTCTTCACTGTAACACCTTCTTCCAGTAAAATTGTGTGCTTTTGATTTCAGTCATCCTGTGTTTACTCTTGTTTTTCTTCCTGTCAACTCATCGATTTATATGTGCTCATTTTTGTATCTTCAATAGAAATTAAATTAATTTTGACAAACAATAATCGATTGGCCTAATATATTGAAGCATTATCGATTAGGCGACTCCAGCTGTTGCTATGAAATCAGAAGGACTTCATTTTATATCAGGAGATCAGATCAGCTGACTGGATGCGTACAAGTTTTTTTTTTTTAAATCCGGTGTGCTGATGCCGAGGTAACTGGTTTAGCCCTTACACCAGACTGTGGGAATAAAATGTTGACTTCTCATCCTTGATTTGGGGACGTCAATTCTACTTCTGCGTTCATACGGAGTTGTTTTTTTCCGGACATAATTGCGTTGTGTTTGTATACAGCAGGGCAGCGTTCTTGCGCCGTTAGGCCCACACATCCGACTTATTAGGGCATTTGTTGACCGGGTTAACCTTCCCGGGGGACGTAAATTAAAAGTACCTTTGAAGTCGGAGTGGGTTCGCCTGAATGCGATGGGCGCTGGTAATAAGGAAAGCTAATCCACACGCAAAATGCAGTCTAGTGCTACTAGAAGTAATGTGAATGATTACATTACGCTTGAGTTCAAAGCGAGCTAGCCCAATAAATTAGACTACCGTTAGGATAACATACTCCACATTTGAACAATATTAGTTACTATGTATTTAGTACTTCCACAAACATAATATTCGTTTATTCTCTTAATGTGATATGCACGTGACGAAATGCAGCGAAATATGCTAAGCCAGAAATAGTGCAATATATTATTTATGTCTTCTGTGTTTAAATACAGCTGTTGTGCGCAATGCACACTGTTCTGAAACGCACACATGGTAGCTTTCATGTTGTGACCAGGCCCTCTTCGGGGACTCCTTTGTCTTGTACCCTGGACTTCGTCAGTAAAAACCGCATCACAATCTATCCATATAAGAATACCCATATCCGAGAAGGATAACCCGGTCAACAAATGCCCGCAGAAGTCGGATGTGTGTGCCTAACGGCGCAAGAACGCAGCTCTGCTGTAAACAGGCACAACGCGGTCATGTCCAAAACAAAAATCCGGATGAACGAAGAAGAAGAAGAAGAATACCCATATTATGCAACTTTGGTGGTATCATGTATATTGACAAAAGAAGAAGCGAACGAGGAGTCAACGTTGGTTTGTAGCCGTCTAGGAAACGGTAAACTCAGATATCAACACCTCCCTTGTGGAATACCCATACATGGGAATGTAGTTTGCAATTGCATTCCTTCTTCGAAGTGACCATCGTCCATAAAAGCAATGTCTCTATATCAACTGCCTCCCATCGTGACACTTGAGAATAAGCAACAACTATCTACCGGCTGCTTTCTAGCTCCATCAGGAGTAAACCATTAGGATAAATCTGCAGATGGATTGTCAAAACTGTCTACTGCTGATCTGACTACTGTTTTGCCTTATCCTGCGATGTTATTGATACCAAGCTGTATGATTATTGCCATTCCTTTTTATGGGTCAGTGAAGTTGGGGGAGGGCGATCAGAATATGTTTTATGACATCTTGCTCTTCAAATCGGTATGCCCAAAGTGCCCTGGAGAGGACAATATAGCTTTACCTGTGCTGACAATACAACACTGGGTGTTTAAGCTACGGGGTTGTTTATTTACCGATTATAGGTCAGGCGTTCAGCTGGCGCACAGCATAGCGCCATGGGTCATTTCCGATAGTGAGAGGCATCTCATGGTTCAATGGACAACGTCTGCCATCTTCAGACTGAACAGTATCTAGCCAAAAAGAAGCTATCCCATCACTGACTTCTTCCTCATTGGATGCATTTGGAATAGAAGACGTACCCGAACAGCGGATCGAAAATACCGCACCTTGCAAAGTCAAGGGAAAAGTAAACACTATAAATAAGGTTAGGAAGCTGACGTTTCCGAACCGAAACGACTGTGGGTGGACAAGAAACGTGTCTGCCAAGGGCTGGACCATTAATCGACAAAGAATACAGATTCTACCAGCATAGGGAAGCAACAGATGACCATGTATTAAGCTCTGCCGTCAGAAACTGTTATCGATAATGGTTGAACTGGGTATCAGGGAAATCACGGCGCATTTTGAAACTTGGGCTAAATACTATAGTCCATTCAGAAATGATTGCACTCATTCGCGATCATTTAAAAAAAAAAAAACTGTCTGTTGCATCGTTTAAAACAAATTGTTCTGCCATCTTATATTTACCCCCGCCCAAGGAATGTGTCTTTGATAGGTCCAAACGCAACTTAAATCATGGAAAGCGGCGAAATTTCTTTGATGTTTTGGTGAAAAACTAATGAATTCAAGCTAACAAACTTGTTTCACAGTAATGCCTGTCAATTCGGGTGGCGACACAAGGCATATCCAGATTCGTGTGTGAGTGGGTGCAATGTGTAATATTAGTAAAGACAGAGAATTTACAGAGGTATAGGGTAAATAGTGTGGAATCGAAATGCAAATGGAACAGAAAGTAGAAGGAATATATTTCTTACCATATTTGTAATTTCCTTCTTGTTTCTTCGGCAGCTGGTTAATAATATGTTCACGCGGAGTCATGTTACTAGGATGCATTTAGCTTTTTATATGGACTTCATGAAAGCTTCCAAACAGCTTAGCGTTAATGTGCGCATGGAGTGACCAGAGTTGATACTGAAATTTGGTCACAATGTGTCAATTTTCAAGGACTTATTCAGCTGTCTGTGTAGTTTGTTCACACGTGCACATGGGTGAGAACAGTTTTGAATCTTCCTAAAAGATTTCTACTCTACTGAGACGTGTTTTGAACGACGAATATAGTTGTGAATGTCTCCGTAGTGGACTACCTTCTTGACGGCCATGATGTTGGTCCTCATTTCATTGAAGTTTTTAGATTGATTCGAATGTTCGTGTTTTGTCCCATCATTTGACAACGTGTTTGTTCTCACGTTTCTTGTTATGACACAATATGTCAGTTTCCACCGCAATAGCACTCTTCTGTTGATATTCAATGCGTTTAGTGTATGGTTTTTTTCCAATGACAGTTGTTTGTAGCCGTTAAGGGCTTGCGGAACTGAAAATACATCACTGTGGAATACAAAATGTTGCCATTGACAAGTTGTATTGTTTGTGCCGATGCTGTAATGTTTACGGCCTGCAATTCTTCTGAATAGTTGGAGAAAAATATCCCATTAGGTGTGCATGTGGATTAATGTCTGCGATCTGCCCAGACCTTAATCTGTGTCGGACGATTCCAGTAGGTTGATGGCTGCTTTCGGTTGCATAAAATACAATCCAATCTTTCTTCAATAGATATTTTACTCTTTCAACACATGATCCTCACATTTTCCCCCCACTAATTTTTATCAATATTTAATAGTGCGGACTGTGTTAGTATCTTGACATCAGACAATTTGAATATAGTATTGTCAGCTGCCACCTGTCCTTTAACTTTAGCCCTTAGTTAGTTAGTTAGTGCCAGTGAATATCACACAAAACGCTCCCCACTGCCCAATGTGAAAAGTGGAAAAGACAGGAGTCTCGACAAACAACAGCCCTCACAGATACACTGTGCATAATGCCGCCGCCAGAATGTCAACACACCAGTCCCCACGAAACACCCTGTTCATCTCTGATGGAATCGGCAGTCATTTTCCATACAAGATCTATAGGTTTAAATGAGAATAGTATCGCAGAAGTCTCAAGCACCAATGGCCATGCTCTTCTATCAACTTGTCGATTTGATATTTCTTGCTTTTTGGCATCTGTTTTACAAGGGACAACAATTTTAGCTTGAAATACATTTCTGGAAATGGTATATTTTTCCTTCCTCTTTTGTACTCGATGCCATAGGTATTTTCTCTTCTTGGGGAACAATATTTTGATATGATGAGCACATATCGCTTCATCTCTCCATCCACTGATTGCCATTCTTTTTCATTTGTGTGGTGCACACTGATCCAGGTTTCATCCAAATACACTTGGTAATAATTTTCTTTGCGCATTTCCCTTATTTCACGTAGGTACTTGCTTCTCATGGCTCCTAAATGCGGTTGCTCGCAAATGATATTTCTACCTCCCTTGTACTTTCTAAACATGAAGCCTAGTGTTCTTATAATTTTCCACAAAGTTGTTTTGGATAGCTCTATGTCATTGTTCTTTCTCAACCAAACCCTAAGTTTTCTTACAGTCACTGTTTCTTTGGTATCCAGCATTTTTATACTAGGTCACCTTATGAAGTCCTTGTCAAAGCTGACTACAATTGCCTTTCTACCTACCGTTTACTTATTGCGTGATGGTTTCATTCCAGATTCTTGCACCCATCGACGAAATGACCGTTTACTCAAACCCAATGCATGCACTGTTTTTTTTCTCGGGATTTGTAATATTATGAAACAGTTTCCTGGGATCGGCTTTTTGATAAAAATATGTGTACACATTCATAGGTTGAAAGTCGCTTGAAAGTCGGCAGGGTCGACTTTATTGCACCGGGTTTTTATCCCACATGGCTTGGTCTCTTTCCGCAGGGCGGAAAGCGTCGCACAAAGCACGACCTCTGTAGCTCCAGCGACGACCCACAGGAGTCTCCGAAAAAGTTCACTCGTGAACCGAAGGACACGGCCCGGATTCGAACCCACAACCCATAACTTTATAGCGATGACTTGAAGTTTTCACAATTTCAGATTCAATCTCATTCAACAATATTCATACATTAAGATGTTGGCGAGAAATGGTAAAATTTATAAAATAATCACGTTTCATAAAAGCACCCACATTACTGAGGACACCTCTGAACATCCCATTCCACTACGCGAGTTTTTTTTTTTTTTTTTTCATAAATCATTCTCGTGTACCACGAGAAAATTAACTATTGAGTGCTGATGTTTCTGGGTTAAGATGTAATACATTTTATAACATGCACTTCATCTCTGACCCGTATATTAGATACCGAATATAAATAAACATTGAAATCAGCTGTAATATCTTCAGAACAACAAGTTTTTTGTTTAGTGGACATAATGATAAGGTTATACGCTAAATCTCACCATTTTCCCTCAGTTGGTTACTGAGATGTAGGTTTTTATATGTGGGCAAATAAAAGTGATTGGACTATAGTCCCGGCATCCTCGCCATTGAATACACATTCCTCACTTGGTGTCCAGAACCGACGCTATGAAGTTCTGAGACAGCTAGAATCACACTCGCACCTCGCCATGAACAGTTTGTTCTACTCCGAGACTTCAACCCAGATAGCGAGCTGTTTATAAATCCTGACAAACAAGCCTGTGAAGATTTTTTGTTTTTGTTTTTTCTGTTTTTGAGATCGCTCGCTTTGAACACGAGAGTCCCTGGGAAGGTTAACACGGTCAACAAATACCCGCAGAAGTCGGATGTGTCGGCCTAACGGCTCAAGAACGCAGCTCTGCTGTAAACAGGCACAACTCAATCACGTCCGACAAGACTCTCAGGATAACGCAGAAGGAGAAGAACACAAGAATAGTCTACACACATGATACTACTTCTAGTGCACTGGACTGACTTTTAGCGTGTATTATCTTTCCCTTTTACCAGTGTCCCTCGCCAACAGGCGAACCAACTCCGACTTCAGAGGTACGTGTAATTTACGTCCCCAATTTAAGGATGAGAAGTCACCATGTTTGTCCAGCTAACCGGTGTAGGGGTCGAACCCACTACCTCGTCATCAGTAAAACGGATGTTTAAGAACGAATGCTCTTATCCATTTGGAGGAGAGAAGATCCCGTCACACTGAACGTGCTCTGCAGCTGAAGGATCCTTGTTGACGGAAACCATCTACGCTTTGTCAGCTCTAGTCAGGAGGAGACTTATGTGCTCTTTTATTTTCATTCGGTTCTTTACTATTCTTTTTCCATTCTGTTCTGTACTATTCTATTTCCATTCTGTTCTGTAATATTCTATTTCTGTTCTGTTATGTACTATTCTATTTACAGTCTTGTACTATTCTATTTCCACTCTGTTATGTACTATTCTATTTCCACTCTGTTATGTACTATTCTTTTTCCATTCTGTTCTGTACTATTCTATTTCCATTCTGTTCTGTAATATTCTATTTCTGTTCTGTTCTGTACTATTCTATTTACAGTCTTGTACTATTCTATTTCCACTCTGTTATGTACTATTCTATTTCAACTCTGTTATGTACTATTCTTTTTCCATTCTGTTCTGTACTATTCTATTTCCATTCTGTTCTGTAATATTCTATTTCTGTTCTGTTCTGTACTATTCTATTTACAGTCTTGTACTATTCTATTTCTACTCTGTTATGTACTATTCTATGCCCATTCTGTCATGTACTATTATATTTCCATTCTGTCATGTACTATTCTATTTATATTCTCTTATGTGTGATTCTATTTTCATTTTGTCATTTACTATTCTATTTCCATTCTGTCATGTACTTTTCTATTTCCATTCTGCTATGTACTATTCTATTTCTATTCTCGTCTGTACGATTCAATTTCCGTTCTTTTACGTACTATTCTATTTCCATTCTGTTACCAATTGTTTTCTTCAGTTCGTGCTAATAGATTTAGAAATCTTACCCACCTGGCTACAATTTTTTCTTCCTTTGCTGATTCTCTGACCGATTCCCCAGAAATCTATTTGTCTTATTTCCTTATTTTCTTATTGATCTTTCCGAAATCTATTTGTCTCATTTTACCACGAACCCTCTCACCGATTCATGTTTTTTAGACTTAATTCCCCGTTGAACAAGTGTATATTATTCATTTTTGCATGACCTCGGCCCGGGCATCTAGTCTCTAGAAATGTAAATCTATCCCATCATATAACTATTTATTTCTTTAATGTCGATGTGTTCATGTTCTCTCGCGCGCTTCTATGTGTTGGAATGCCCGAATAATTACAATAATCGTTTTACCTATGGACAAAGTAACAATTGAAAACGTTTTAAACACGCCATCAATATTCGCGTATATTGATAAACACTTCCTTGCAAAACAGAAGAGACACAGTGTCGTTGTGGTTTGTGCAGTTGTTCGCAACAAGATGATCTGGGTTCAATCATCATCATCATCAAGTGCCGTGCCGGCTGGCGTAGGCGTTCATGGCTCTCCATAGATCTCGGTCTTTGGTTTTCTGGATCAACTCTGGTGCTGATATTCCTCCATGCCACCGTCTCAATCCATCCAGCATCACTTCTCTTGGTCTACCTCTGCCTCTCTTCCCCTCGATCTTTCCAGTTGTTACGATGTTCTCCAATGCCTCTCTTCTCATCACGTGATCGAAGAAAGATGTTTGTCTCTGTCTTATTGTTGTATATAATGTTCTAGTTTCATTAGCCTGTTTCAGGCAGTCGTCGTTAGTTACTCTGGCAGTCCAAGGAATTCGCAACATTCGTCTCAGGAACCACATCTCTGTTGCTTCTAATTTCTTCTTAATTTGTTCATTTACGTTCCAAGATTCACTGCCATACAGCAAAACTGGTTCTACATAGCATTTCAGCACTCTCTTTCTTACATTCAGTGATAGTGACTTATTGCATAAGATACTCTTCATTTTCTGAAAAGCGGCTTTTGCCTGCCCTATTCTACTCCTAATCTCTGTTGTACATCTTCCATCTGATGTTATAAATGCCCCTAGGTATCTAAAATTATCAACTTGGTTAAGGATTTTCCCTTCTATTTCTATGTCACATTTTGGTGTCACCATTTTCTTTGATATTACCATTGTTACTGTTTTCTTGATATTCAAGGAGAGTCCTTTCCTTGCACTCTCTGTTACTACAACGTCTAATAATTGTTGTAGGTCTGTTGAATTATCCGCCACCAATACTGTGTCATCTGCATAGCGTATATTATTTATATTATAACCTCCAACTAGTATTCCTGGCATCTCTTTGATCTCTCTCATTATTACTTCGCTATACAGGGAGAAAAGATCTGGTGACAAGACACACCCTTGTCGTACTCCTAGCTTTATCTGTTCGTAACTACCCTCTTTATTTCCCATTTTAATTGCTGCTACTTGGTTCCAGTAAACATTCTTTATTATTCTTAAATCTTTTCCATCAGTGTTGATATCTTCCAACATTTTAATCAGTTCATCATGTTTTACTTTATCAAATGCCTTAGTATAATCTATGAAGCACAAATATATGTCTCTCTGTTTCTCTATTGACCTTTCTATTAGTGTCCGTAATGTATAAATTGCATTGTTTGTGCCCTTTCCTTCCACAAATCCATACTGTTCTTCACTAATTTCCATTTTTATTTTTTTTTGGATTCTTCTCATTATGATTCTGAGTAGAAGCTTAGTGATATGGTTTATAAGGTTAATTGTACGAAAATCTTCACAATCAATTGCTCCTGGTCTTTTTGGTATAGCTATAAATACAGATTTCAGCATATCACTGGGTAAATATCCACTGCTGTAAATATCATTCAACATTTTGGTTAATATATCTACTCCAAATTCTCCCAATACTTCTAATTCTTCTATTGTGATTTCATCTGGCCCAGCTGTTTTTCCTTTCTTCATACGTTTCATAGCGTCAGCGACTTCTTCTTTCAGAATAGGTGGACCTTCTAAGTTACTATCTTCTGTTAATTCTCCCTTTCTCCTTCATATAATTCTCTTATATACTCATTCCACCTCTTCATTATAGCATCTTCCTCTAATATTATCTTTCCTGTTTTTGATTTCAAACACCCTGTATTTATTCTTATTTTTCTTCCTGTAAGCTCACTGATTTGTCTGTGCATATTTTTTGTATCTTTAATGGAATTTAATTCAATTTTTTTGCATTGCTCGTTTAACCAACTTTCTTTAGCCTTCCCACATTTATCTTTCATTTCTTTATTTATCTTAGCGTATTCTTGTTTGTCATTTTTACTCTGTTTTCTTTTGTCCATCAGTTTTAAGATATCTTCATTCATCCATTTTTTCTTAGCTATTTTGCCTCTCTCCGGTAATACTTCTTTGCTAGTTTGATGAATGGAGTCCCTTAACATTTCCCATTGTTCATCTATACTCTGTATTTTAGTTATTGCATTGTACCTATTTTTCACAGTCACTCTGTATTGTTCTTGCATTTCTTTATCTATTTTCAGAACCTCTTTATTAAGTCTCATGTTCTTAACCATTTTTTTCCCTCTCTTTAATCTTACTTTTATTTGTCCACATAGTGGTACATGATCACTATTACAGTCAGCACCAGGCATTGTCTTTACATTAATTAAAGCATTTCTAAATCTTTTATTAATTAGTATGTAGTCAATTTGGTTGCGTATTTTCTTATCAGGGCTTATCCATGTGTACAGTCGTCTTTTATGGTGTTTAAACCATGTGTTTCCAATTATCATATCATTGATATTTGCCCATTCTATTAGCTTTTCCCCTCTTTCATTTCTTGTACCTAAACCATAATTCCCCACTACATCCTCCATTTTTCCCTTTCCTACTTTTGCATTAAAATCACCAAGTATTATTTTTATTTCTTGTGATCCAATTTGAGCCATCGCCATTTCTATTTCGTCGTAAAAGTGTTGTATTTCTTCATCACTACTGCTTGCTGTTGGTGCATATACTTGTATAATATTTATGTCTATTGGTTTGCCTTTGATTTTTACCATAATAACTCTATCTGAAATACACCAGTATCCATTAATTGACTTGGCTGTTTTTTCGTCTAATATTATTCCTACACCTTTTTCATGTGTATCCCCTCCAGAATAAATTATTGTGTGATTGTCAGCTATAATTTTGCCCGATCCCTTCCATCTCATCTCACTAACGCCTAGTATATTCATTTTCATGCTATCCATCTCTCCTTAGAACATTGGTCAACTTTCCTAGCTCATTTAATGTCCTAACATTCCATGTTCCTACTCTAAATTTATTTATTTTAGTTATGATTTTGCCATCAGTAGCTGGATGACGGTCTGGTGTCACCTGTGGCTCATGACTGTCCCTACCGGACGAGGATGCCCTAAGACAGCCATTAACGTCCTTCACTAACTTTGATTTATGTTTTGCCATGAAGTCTTGGGAAGATAATGTGGTGGTTTCCCCTTGCCTTCCACATCCACATGGTGGTCTTTTACCTCTGCCTTTGACAGCCATTTCCGACTGTAAGGACAAGTGAGTGCCCTGCTCTGCTCAGCTGCAGAGTTGTCCACTTATTCCGGTGGATACTCGGTCCCCAGAGCTGTGTTAGCCACACCGTAGTGTGTTTCCATCCTCTACCGCGGGGA
Organism: Cepaea nemoralis; assembly: GCA_014155875.1. Classification (NCBI taxonomy): domain Eukaryota; kingdom Metazoa; phylum Mollusca; class Gastropoda; order Stylommatophora; family Helicidae; genus Cepaea; species Cepaea nemoralis. Next base: position 38,396 of record JACEFZ010000207.1, read on the forward strand.
GGTGCAGTTGGGATTTTCCCTTCATAAAGTTATGGTCTCTGACCAAAACTCTCCAGTACTTTTAGAGAACATAATCAAGATTCTTGTTTTTCCGAACGGCACGGCTATAGTGTTCGCTCATACAGTTGATTCCGGGTAATCTATTTCGGATTTTTCTGGGATTTTCCGGCAAGAATTGAGTTGAGTTGACTTGAGTTAAGAACCGACATCACTTCCCCCAGGAAGTTCCCATACATGCTCCGTCCCCTCGTTCAACAGCCAGCGAAGAGTCATATTACTAATCAATACTACTAATCGGCAAGAAAAAGGTGGTGATGGAGGGACTGGGTCAGCCTATTTCATTACATTCTCTTCTAGAATATGTGAAAGCCTAACACTTCAAATTCCAAATGTAATGTCAGCGACAGATCTACCTGTACACTGATCAAATATAGACCAAGCAAACGTATGACTAAACTAATTACTCACTGTTTGAATTTTAGAGTTAAATATTCGATGTCTAGTGCTGTTTCACGTACTGTAACTTCCAGAGGTGTCCTGATACTGCGATAGAGTTCCTCTTGTCTATTTTACTTCTTAATATATATATATATATATATATATATATATATATATATATATATATATATATATAGATTTAGGTACCGACATCACAGCATTCGGGGCACTCCCACAAGCGCTCCGTCCCCATCCTCAGCAGCCAGCGAAGAGTTCCAACACTAATAGTACCAGTAGCAGTTTGATTGTATGTTAGTCTCGCATTTCCTCTGAGCGTCGATTGTCGGCCAGATCCCCTCGTCACCCCTCGCTGTCGCATTCTTGCCAGACCATTGTGATCCATTTGCTTCTCCAAGGTGTACACGTTTCCCCACAAGGCCGCAACCACGTCTGCCTTATCATTCATCAATACTCCACCAAGTTTTGCCGAGCTAGCCAATCTGTCCGCCTGTTCATTCCCCAGCACACCAGCAAGACCCGGAGAAAAGATCCAGACGATGCTTGTCACCCGTGACTACCGAAGCGAAGCAAGCCACTCTACACGAAGCTTGCCTGTCCTCACCCTACTCAGCATGCTTTATGAGTCAGTTATAATCACGATGTGTGTGTGTGTGTGTGTGTGTGTGTGTGTGCGTGTGTGTGTGTGTGGTATTCTCCATCTAGCGCAAAGCTGCACTGACCGCCTCCACCTCCATTCTTAAGCTAGATGTTGTGGTATCATATGCCAGGCTCTCCTGCACCAAATGTCGACCATTAGCTTTTGCTAAGAACCCCCAGGCACTTCTCCTGCCTCTCAACCATCTGTGTATATAACCACATCACCCGAGTGAGCATTGTCCTGAATTAGTTGCTGGATTTCCACTTCCGTGGCCCCTGCTGGCCACTCCCTGCACTCCCGGCTCAATGTGATTATAACTCTGCACAAGTCTGACTGCTTCGCTGGCACTCTGACCCACTCCTCTCCTCGCCTAATGTTCTCCAAGGGGCACACCTGTCTGATCGTATCCTCCGCCTGAGCCATCCATGATTTCCCTCTTTTCAGTCGCTGACCCTTAACTGCGTCCAGCGCCTCATGCAACGGGTGATCTGTGTCAGCAATTACTCTAAGGTATGTCTTCGCCTGCATCACCTTGAGCCTACCAGCAACAGTCGGCAAACCAAGGATATAACGCATACACACTACTGGGGTGTCTCTGGTGCATCCCAAAATGACCCGCATAGCTTCGTTCTGTATGCGCTCTAATTTCACCAACTGTCTCTTTGAGACAGTGAGCAGTCCTAGACCATAATCAACCATTGAGAGGATCAAGTGCTGGTATAGTGTGAAAAGCATTCTCTGCTCTGTGTCCATTGCAGCCATAGTTTTAAGTGTATTGAGGCCCCTGTCAAATGTGATTCCCAGATACTTCAGTTTGTTCTCTCTGTTGACGTTTCTACCATCTATAGTGAGGCTTGGGACATCAGTTCTGACAATCCTGTTGTCCAGAGAGCACCACAAAACAGCTGCCTTTCCGGGTGGATGACAGCACTCATTTCATTGCAACAGTCAATCACTTTGTCTACTGTCGCCTGTAGCTTCTGGGCTGTTTGCTCCCTATCTCTCCCCTGCCTATATGCAAGAATATCATCTGCAAATGTTAGTATCCTTCCAAACACTGGTGCTTCTATATTAAGTCTAAAAAACATGAATCAGTGGGAGAGTTCGTGGTAAAATGAGACAAATAGATATCGGAAAGATCAATAAGAAAAACAAACAACACACACACACACACACACACACACACACACACACACACACACACACACACACACACATAATATATTACGTATATATATATACGTCTTTCCAATTGTTGAAAGGCGTTTAGCGAGCAGACTGTACACGCATGTTCTCTGTGCTTTTCGCTGCCATCCCTGAACATTAGGCTTTTAATCCCGTGTTCCAGGATTAGAGGGAATACTGAATACTTACTAGCATCTAAGTGAGGCATTATGTGGAAGCTGCAGGCATGGGGTTTTGTAGAAGGCGGATGAGAACACCATGGATGGATAGGAAGAGCAACAGACATATCTTGAAAGACGTTAACTGACAAAGAGAAAATGTTACTTATATCATAACAGGACAGTCTATAGTTTTGGGTATGTCATGAGAAGGGGACAGCTAACTTATGTCGTCACAACGGAAGAGTTAGAAAGAAAGAGAGGCAGAGGGAGACCAAGAGAGACGATACTAGATAGCTTAACGTCATGGCATGGAGAAACCTCAGTTTCAGACATGACTAGCAGCACACGATATAGGGGACTGTGGACAGACATGATCACCGACGCCACGTGGCATGGACCGTTAGACTGAATGTATAATTTTGAGAATCGTCATAATCGCATTCTGGATACTCCAACACATGCTCCACCCACCTCTTCGAGAGTCATCGAAGAATTCCCATGCTGATTATTTAAGTAGCAAAGCCATTAAAAGGGTTTTCCTCTACACTTTTAGTACCATCCAGACCTGCCTCACCACCTACAAGGGGAAATACAACATCATGTTGTACTTATTTTCTAAATAAAAACCACACGTCGCATTCCCTACCTGGTCTACCTCTACAGGGTCGGGCGTAGCAGATGTTTACCTCTCCGCCCAGTGTGTGATTCATGACGTGTAAAGAGTCAACTGTGAGTGGCACCTTGCCGTCTTGACAGACGAAAGTACGTGGATTGGAATTTGGCCAAATTCCCATCGCACAATGTCTGGGCATGGATTCAGAGAACATGTGTTGCCCATTCAGCATGTTTCCTCTATCGGCCTTGCCTTGTTTACTCCAGAGGAAAGGATAACCAGTACGTCTGGAACAAGGTAGGCTGCAGACGCTGGCAGCTCAGCGTCAAACCCCCAAGAGCCAGAGGTGAGTCTCACCTACAAGAGCAGGAGATGAGTGGTGGCCAGACCCTCACAACCGTGGGACTTGGCGTAGAGGCGTTCAGCCGTATCCTTCAGCAGAGCGAATTTTGCTTTGCAATGATAGGAAGAGCCGACATCGAAGGATCAAAAAATCAACGACGCCATGAACGCTTGGCTGCCATAAACCAGTTATCCCTGTGGTAACTTTTCTGACACCTCTTGCTTAAAACTCTTAAAGTCAAAAGGATCGATAGGCCACGCTTTCACGGTCATTATTCGTACTAAACATCAAAATCAAGCGAGTTTTTGCCCTTTTGCTCTACGCGAGGTTTTCGTCCTGCACACTTGGTGACAATAACCAAGAAACTAACGCTTAAGAAGACCTTAAAGACTGAATATCCTTGGTCAAAATGGATGTTTTGTATCAGCGGTGTCTTCTTCCCAGATGACCAAACTAGGTCAAGTGTACCTCCTGTATCGATTTCGTTTCTCAGCTAATGGATCTTTGATGTCATAAATGTATGGACCTAACTCACTCGACATCAAGCCATGCATTATACAATAAACAATGCCCATGATGAAATACCTATTATTCTTTTTAAAATTCACCTGGGGGAGGCTAAGAAAAAGAAAATATCATATATAACTATAAGAAAGAGGCTAATAATATTCTTTAGGCGCGTAATGAGAAGAACAGCATTGGATAACCTCGTGATGAACTAAAAGATCACTGCTAGACGCGAAGAGTAGATGAAGAGAAAGTGTACTGTGTGGCCAAAGAGGGTAGCCTACAGAATACAATGGTTAGAATAGATTCAGAATACAGAGGACGGAGATCTGTGGAGACACACGCCTTGTCATTTACATTATAATTTAACACTTCATCTTCACAAGGTCACTATGTTGATGACGATACCTATCTACGTGCAATGGGTTCAGTAATTGTTCCATTCATGGCATGGCATATTTTGATCTGGTTGTGATTTGGTTGTGTAATCAGATAGCTGGCATCGCACTTTCTAAGACCTCTTTATTCTAAACATCATCATAATCATGTACAATGCCAGTAAGCGTGGGCGGTCAGGTTTCGCCATCTTACACGATCACCAGAGTCGTGGATCAGCTCTGTGTTCTTCTCCGGACCATGCCATGTGGTCAAGCCATGCAGACATTTACTTCTCTGCCTTCCCATTGTTCTTTTCCCCTCAGTCTTGCCAGGTGTCACGACGTTCTATAGTTTATTTCGTCTCAAAACGTGCACAAATAAATGTGATTGTCTACGTCTAGTTTCTTTTATCGGTTTGCGGTTTTAATTTGCCTCTTGTAGGACTTGCTCATTGGTTTTTCTGCATGCCCATGGTATTCTCTGCATTTTCCTCGGAAACCATATTTCCACTGCCATTAAATGCTTTTCAGCTTGTCTGCTCATCGTCTAAGTTTCACATCCGACTGTCCAGCTGCTTGTTCCCTATCCAGAGGTCTACGCCATTCACCAGTGTTTACTGACTATTAAGTGGTTTGTGCATCATCATCATCATGTGCCATGCCGATTAGCGTAGGTGGTCATGTTTTGCCATCTCACTCGATCACCAGAATCGTGGATCAGCTCAGCTTTCCTGTCTCGACAATGCCACGTGGCCAAGTTATCCAGATATTTACTTCTCTGCCCTCCTCTTGTTCTCTTCCCCTCGGTCTTATCAGTTGTCACCAAGTTCTCCAATTTATATCTTCTCATAACGTGACCAAACACTTGCTGACTGTCTACGTCTAATTTCTCTAATCAGTTTACGGTTTTCATTTGTTTCTTGTAGGACTTGGTCATTGGTTTTTCTGTCTGTCCATGGTATTCTTTGCATTTTCCTCAGAAACCACATTTCCACAGGCATCATATGTTGTCAGCTTGTCTACTCATTGTCCATGTCTCATATCCATACAAAAGCACAGGTTCTGTGTAGCACCTAAACACTCTTTTTCTCGTTGCAAATGACTTCTTTTTATTGGTCAGTATGCTTTTCATCTTGCAAAAGGCTACCTTCGTCATGGCGATTCTTGTTCTAATCTCTTCAAGGTATTCAAGGCATCTCCCATCAGATGTTATGACTATTCCGATTCACTTGTTCAAGAATATTCCCATTTATTTGTATATTACATTGTGGTATTTCCTTCTTCTTAGTGACGACCATAATCTGTGTCTTCTTACAATTTAATTCTAACCTAAGCTGCTTAAATTGTAAGAAGACACTGATTTATGGTTTTATACCCACAATAAAAATATCATTTCCATTGTTGGTCTTTGTCTAATCTTGATGTAGAGGGTATAGTAGTCAAAGAACGCAAGCCAAGTTCGTATATTCGTTGATTATGTTTTAATTCAGAGGTTCACAAGCTGATGTTGTCAGTGTATTTTATCCTGTAGGAAAAACAGGTATTTTCAAACCTGCAGACGCTTGAAAAGGGTAGAAATAACCATCTCGTATTTTTGCAATGTTGACTGGATGAGACCGCGACTTGGCAGTCATTGAATACTTTTCTGTGACAACAAATTCTCAGACACCAATTCAACCCAAGTACAGAAGGATCCTGCAGACTGACACGCCTGTAGACAAACTCCTTGATTCATGTAATCGTTAGGTATGGATTGTTGGTTTGTTTTTACTTCCTTCGTTAACGCCATCATCATCGTCTTGAACTGTTGCCGCCAAGCGTAGTGTAAACGAATAGTTGAAGTTTCAGCGCCCGATGGATGACACAGAATAGTGTCGTTCCGTGTGACTGTACATGTGTCTTTGATGTCGTCAATCCACTTTCTTTTCAAACACCCTCATGCTGTTGTATCAGATCTTCTGTGGTGTACCGCAGTGTTGGTAACTGATGGTGTTACATTCTAACGAGATCTCCGAATCATTTGCTCTTCTGCTTTTAAATATATGTGGCACAAGCTGTCAGCCCTATTAACAGCATTTCTCACTCGGTCTTGGATATTTCAGATAGAAGCTCTTCTCAGACATCTCATCTTACAGGTGTTGATTTTGTGCTATTTATTATCTGTCGTTTGAGAACATCGGTATATTAGGATGGTTCAGTATGAGTGGCAGTTGATAGATGTAAGCGCACTTGCTTTTTGACATCTTATTCTCTGTCTATCTGTCTATCTGTCTATTCTGCCATCCTATGTGGTCATACTTCCTAGATAACTAAATTCTTTATCTTGCTTCGGAAGTGTGCTTAAAGGGACCAGGAAATCTGCGCCCTGCTTATTTCAGTTTTGGTTGTAATTGACTGACTGGCACCTTGCCGTTTTGACAGACGATGGTTGTAAAATGGAGTTATACCTCTCCATAACACAAAGCCTGGGGTGAATTTAGAGACCATGTGATGCCTATTCAACTCTTGGCTTTCTTTCTCGCTCACCGTTGGTGGTGTTTCCTATTATCTTTGACTATTTTGTGTTCTGCTGTCTTATGAGATTAATAAAAGTTCGGCGTAAAGAGTTGGAATCATCGAAAGTTATAAACCTATCTAGTCCCATTCTATTCTATCACACCGTTCTTTCTTTCAGGTGATCTGTAAATTCTCAGCATGTGTAAATGAGTAACATCCGTTAATTAGCATTACCATGAGCGACACTCACGCAAACACACCACAAACTACCTCACACCCACACAAAAGCCGAATCTGTCTTCACCATCTCCGCAATCCAACGAAGAATGCCAACACTGGACGTTAATTAATTAGTTAATCAGTAAATCACTCAATCACCCTTTAGTCGTCGGGGTATCACTGACAGATAATTAGTAACCACTGGCTGTTTGCGTCAAATATCCCCTGTCATCCTGTTGGAAGCCTGACTAGGGTATCGCGTGACATCAATGTACAGATGACGGTTTCCACCGCTCACGTAATTTAGTTACATGCCCATCACGTGGACGAACTGTGTCGGCAGTGTGGGCTTGGCAGCATCCAGGGTCGAACACTTAGTGGAGGCGGAGATAACCCGCATTCTGGACTAGGTAGCCATCACATTCAGTGTTAAATAACCTCATTTACACGCCTGAAGGCCTTCTGCCCTTGAGACATATTTTCAATAGACCAATCGAAACTCTGCGGGAGATGGGGTCAGTGTCAGTCCGGTAGCTTGTACTTACCAGGAAATGATTGGTACCCATTTTAAACTAGGTCGACTTAAGAGAACACATCAACTTTCATTTTTAATAATCCGAATCCTTTCTAAGTGCAGATAGAACCCGTGACCACCAGATCATCAAGTGACCATCAAGATATCATGTGACTACCAGGTCATTGCGTGACCACCATGCTAGTCCGGCACTTAGTTAAATGTTTGTGTGCAGTTAGTTACATGTCTAGAATGGATTATCATTATTATCGCCGTTATAATCATCATTTTTTAACATGTTGCATATCCCTTACAGGACGTTGCAGTCAACACCAGCATTTTTCAGCTGCTGTTGATGTACTAAGTAAATTACGCTCAGTAGTTTGCCACTGCTTTCTGCGAGACCGGCTGATAGTAGTACCGGCTAGTAGTAGTAGTAGTAGTAGTAGTAGTAGTAGTAGTAGTAGTAGTAGTAGTAGTAGTAGTAGTAGTAGTAGTAGTAGTAGTAGTAGTAGTAGTTCTTGTAGCAGCTGTCGTGGCGGTCGTTGCAGTAGTAGTAGTAGTTATATTGGCACCTTTCCGTCTTGACAGACGATAATTTGGTACATTGTGCTTCAAAAAGGCTTAATAACTACGATCCATGGCGGTGGCGAGTGTGGCTGGTAAGGCCAATTCTTGCTGCAAATGTTTGCCCACAGTAGGTGCATGTGAAAAACATGGTCATTTCCACCATTTTGCACCATCTTACGTCTCTCACGCTCTGTGTGTGCTTTATCTGCAATCATTTTCTCCTTTGTCTTTATTCCATTTCTGATAGTTGCCCTCCATGCAACACGTTCAGCGGCGACGTGCTCCCAATGTGCATTATCAATGCCTGTATCAATCATGTCCCGCTTACACACATCTTTGTATCGTAGTAGAGGCCGACCCTGAGATCTCCTACCCGTCTGTAATTCACCAAAAAAGATGTCCTTTGGTATTCTACCATCATCCATCCTCCTAACGTGTCCTATCCATCTAAGTCTACGAAGACTGAGCATGGAATACACCGTCACACAACCTGATCTTTCCAATACTTCAGTATTTGTGATTTTGTATTGCCACTTAATACCAAGTATTCTTCGCAGACACCGCATATGAAAGCTGTTTAAACGTTTCTCTTGGCGTGAGTAAGTTGTCCAGGTTTCACTGCCATAAAGAAGAGTACTAAGGACACAGGCTTGGTAGACGAGGACTTTTGTTTTGGCAGTAAGCTTCCTGTTCTCCCAGACTCTTTTTGCTAACATGTTCATTGTTGTTGCTGCCTTGCCAATCCTGATGTTGATTTCCTGATCGAGGGATAATTTGCTTTTACCTCTGATCCTAGATATGTAAAATGGTCTACTATCTCCAGTTCGGCGTCGTCAATAAAGATTAATGGTACACCATGTGCACCTTGTGACATAATCTGTGTCTTCCTTTTGTTAATTGTTAAACCAAATTCAGAACAAGCATTGGAGAATGCAGATAGTAGATGTTGTAATTCTTCCTCAGAGTGGGTCGTAATCGCAGCATCATCCGCAAAAAGCAACTCTCTGATTAGTACCCTGCTAATTTTGGTCTTGGCCTTCAATCTCTGAGCATTATAGAGGCCACCATCTGAGCGTGAGTGAATGTATATACCGTCATCCTGATCACGAAAGGCATATTTCAGTAGAAGTGAAAAGTATATCCCAAAGAGGGTGGGGGATAGTACACAACCTTGCTTAACTCCACTCTTGATTTCAAACTCTTCTGAAGTTGAGCCATCAAACTTGATTATACCCTTCATGCCTGTGTGGAACGATTCCACAATGGACAGACGAGTTGGTGGGCAGCCAATCTTCTTTAGTGCTTTGAACAGACCCTCACGACTGACCAAATCGAATGCCTTTGTGAGGTCGATGAAGGCAATAAACAGTGGCTGATTTTGTTCCCGGCATTTTTCTTGCATCTGTCGCAATGAGAATATCATATCAATGGTAGACCGGTTCTGACGGAAGCCGCACTGTGATTCGGGGTAGACTTGATCTCCCAGGACTTGAAGTCTGTGCAGGACAATTCTGGCAAATACTTTCCCAACAATACACAGAAGTGAGATACCCCTATAGTTGTTACAGTCGCTCCGATCTCCCTTGTTCTTGTACAGCGTTATGATGTTTGAATCTTTGAAATCCTGTGGGACTTGTCCTTCTCGCCAGCATAGCTCTATTAGCTGGTGGATCTGTAGAGCGAGTGTGTCTTGCCCACTCCTGATTACCTCTATTGGAATCCCATCCTTACTGTCACAAAAATAAAACCCTGCGTTTAACCAGTTGATTACTATAGAGACTTTCTGATTAACCGGCCTATCTGGAAAGCCAAAACTATTTTAACTAACAGAGAAAACAAATTGGATGTCAACATCCCGGCATCGCTTTGACAGTTTATCAACATTCGAATACAGATAGAACCCGTCAGATCCTGGTTACAATCAGATGTCAACCATCACAGGTCGGGCAAAGTTAACAGCTGCAGATGTGTAGGGGAAGTGAGTGAGATGACTCAATACACCACTTTGATAGTTCATAAACAGGTCGGATTGAAAGCGGAAGTGGTCAGCTCGGGAGAAAAACAGTCCGTCTGTCATTTAGAGTTTCCGGACATCACGCAGATTGGCAGCTTGTTATGGAAAACTGTTGTTGGGATCATACAGTAACTCGCTAGCTTGTTGGGGATGTCAAAACAAGTGATGACAACTCTGACAGTGACTAAGCCAGGGAGGATAGATTCTTGACAATGGATGATTGCCCAAATAACACCTGTGTGGACATAAAGAATACCGTCACGTGACCAATTTTAGGTTTTGCCATAAACCATGATTGGGAGAAACAGTGTTGACCAAAACCGTGGATTATGATGGACGTGTTTGTGGGAGAGCTCTACAGTGTTAGATTAATTTAATATTAAATAGCATGTGTCGTTATGGCAAAGTGTAGCAGCCATCCCGGAATGAGGCGGTTTTGCATAAGGTAGTCAATATAGTCTATTTAGGCCTAATTAATATAGGCAGTAGTCTTGTTAAAACTAGAGTGTGATGATTAGCACTGTTAGTTGAAAACTAGTTAGAGTAGTGAAGTGATAATTGGCTCTGCTAGGATGAATAGGATAGAGGGGTGATAATTGGAGAGATTTTAGATGGGGAAAGTGTCCAATGGGGGGATCTTTCAATGGTTTGCCCACTGAAGTTGTGCACTCTGTTTATGGGTCTTTCCTTGTCATCGCCTGATTCGGACGTAGGTGAGGAGCTAATATGCTCTATGACAGAGTTTAGTTAGCTATAAAATAACTGAGCAAGGCAATAGGCTTACACTCAGCCGGTAGGATCAGTGACTAGTACTATCACCAGATGTATTGTTTTTCTCACAGGTTCCATACCAGTTACGAGGAAGTTCAACACTGGGTTTGATGAAGTGCAACGTCAATTAGACATAACACCAGTTGGACACAAAAATGTTTCTTAAAAATAAAAAAGGAATAACGTCTGAGAAGAAAGATGGTTCACCTAAGATGGGTGATGATTGTTAATGCATCACACAGCATAAGAACATTGGTACCTACACAAGAACATCAATATAATAGTCACATGGTGTGATATATTCTAGTGAAATAGTTCAAAAGACATGATACCTGAACCTAGATAGACACTAGTTAGGTTCAGGTATATTAACAATAACAGTGATACCTAAATACTCACTACAAAGGATTTGTGCATTCTTTAAGAACGATAGGAAATTATGTGCATTGGGCAACCGGTCCATGATCAGCTGTAATTTACAAACAGTATCTATTTCGGATGATCAGGAATATGGATTACCAGGTAGCTACAGATGACAGTCGGTGTCCGGCAGGAGAGATACAGTACCGGGTGAGGTGGACTTGTTCTGACTTAACGTGCTGTGGTGTGTCCTTGCAAGGATGAACTGACTATGCTATTATCTGAGAGTCCGATCCTACACACATTATAGAACACATCACACATTTTCTTCGCATACACGTCTCATATACGTTACACTTTTCTTTTAATAAATTAATCT
>JACEFZ010000208.1:0-23848 GCA_014155875.1 Cepaea nemoralis
TTGTACACCACAATAAATATTCTATATTATAGCAAACGTTATTTGCTTTAGTTAATTCATTGTTGCCTGTATGAACCCAACCAGTTCCCTAGATAAGAGTAAGAACATGACACCACTACTTGCAAACATTAGACAAGCTGCAAAAAGCCATCAAGAATAAACGACCCGGCATGCTTTCTCGCGGTGTGATTTTGTTGCACGATAATGCTCGTCCGCCTGCCGCAAATATTGTGCTGGAAGCATTAGCAAAGAAGAAGTGGGAAATTCTGCAACAACCAGCTTATAGTCCTGATTTGTCACCATGTGATTTTAATTTGTTCAGACCTCTAAAAAAAAAAAGCTCCCAAGGGACAACGATTTCACACAGATACAGACGTAATGAAGACGGTAAACACTTGGTTCAGTGAGCAACCACAATCCTTTTTGCGGACGGCATTCGCCGCCTACCTAAGCAATAGGATGCTTGCCTGAATGCCTATGGCGACTTCTTCTGACCAAGCGATGGTGCATAATTCATTCAAAATTAATGCTTTATTTAATTCTACCACACCTGTTAATGTTTCTTTCATGTTTTTGTAATAAAGCCATTGGAACGAATTTCAAATGAACGCCCCTAATATGTTTTTCAACAACATGACATCAGTATTACGATCTAGAGAGATTAACAGCGCATTAAAAATGAGAATAGTCAAACTTTATGTAAATTCAACACTACTTTACGGCACAGAAGGCTGGACAATGAACAAACAATCAGATAGTCGAATAAAGGCCACGGTGATGTGGTTATATAGAAGAATATGTCGTACTTCACGGACATAAGAACAATCATATCCAGAGGTTCTAGAAAAACTGGGAATGTAAAGAGAGTTGATGAAAGAAATATAAAGAGGCAAGTGAAATATTTCGGCCACGTTAAAATACATGACACGCTTTTATATATATATATATATATATATATATATATATATATATATATATATATATATATATATATATATATATATATATATATATATATATATATATATATATATATATAACATACTGGAGGTCAAGGTTGAAGGCAAGAGGTAGACAACGTACAAGTGGGAAGATAACATCAAGAGATGGACGAACAGCAGTCTGGCAGAATGTACAATCAAGGCGAGAGACAGACAGTGTTGGAGATCCATTGAGCCCACCTTCATTGTGGATACGGCACCTTAACTGAACCTACAATGCACGTTACAAGGGGCAACTAAGAAGGTTGGCATGCAAGTGGTCACCTCATCCAGTAGATAACTTTAGCTGCAAAATTCAGCCAACCATAAGCAAGTCCACAAATGGCTTGATGTGAGCATTCACAATGCTCTATTGGGAGACAAATAATATTGGTGGAATGACCAAGTCTTGGAAGAAACAAATGAATACCGTAAACTAATTATAGTAATTAGACGTAGACAGTCACATTGGGGGGGGGGGGGGGTTACGTTATGAAAAGAAATACATTGGAGAACTTGGTGACAACTGGCAAGATCGAGGGGAAGAGAACAAGGGGGAAGAAGGAGAAGTAAATACCTGGATGGCTTGGCCACGTGGCATGGTCGAGTCAAGAACACTGAGCTGATCCACATCTATGGTGATCGAGTGAGATGGCAAAACATGACCGCCCATGCTTACCGGCATGGCACATGATGGTGATGAATATTGGTAGAACTTCGGTACAACAGTGGAAATGTAAAAAAAAAAAAACAACATAAAATAACACCAAGTAACGCAGCTTTACAGAACACAGTTACAGAAAACAAAGGACGTTGCGACGATTAACCTCCATCAGCAAACAAATACACAAAACACAACATAGACACACCGGGAGACAGTTATGTTATATAAAATATATTGTTTATATCTCCACAGCCTTACTGCAGTTTAACAAATATTATTCATACTAACATATTTTATTCATACATGTATTACATGTTTACAACCGCAACTCAGTGTTCGTCTCTCTCTGTTAGTTGTATGCTTATATTCATGTATTAAGCCTTATTGTAGTGACTGTAGTGTTGTGCCCGTGTCTATATGTTGTGTTTTGTATATGCGTGTGCTGTAGTCGACGCAACGTCCTATGTTTTCCTGAATTGTGTTCTAAAGCTGCATTTTTTTTTTTGCATATCCTTTACAGGACATCGCTGTCAACATCAGCATCTTTCAGCTGTATGTTGATTTCTTGGCAAGATTACGCTCAGTAGTTTGCCATTGCTTTCTGAGCGGCCGGCTCACATACCGCGTAAGTTACCGATGCGATTCGAACCACTGCTGATTCTCACCGTCATCACGTTACCCACGAGAGTATACGAGATTACGGAGAAAAGTCATAACCTCTAAGCCATGAAGCCGGCAAAGCTGCATTACTTCGTGTTATTTTATATTGTTCTATCGGAAGATGAAAGGCTCGGAAAGGTAAAAGAAGGCACATGGACTCAATGTTGCCATCTCCCTTTGATGAAAAAGCACCAAAATTGACGCCCCCCCCCCCCCCCCCCCCCCCCAAAAGCACCAATTTTTTTTGCAAAGCACCAACAAAAAAAAAAAAAAAAGCAAAAAAAAAAAAAAAAAAAAGCACCAACGGTTTTTATTACAAATGTAACAAGGTAGCGCATTATAATTTATTATTATCACTTCATATTACAATGAAGTTTATTCCAGATCCGCCAAATCCCAATCTGAACTACTCTCGAGCAAAAAAAGCACCAAATTGCAATACTATTTTTTGGGAAAGCACTAAAGCAAGCACTGGCGATATTCATTCAAAATGTTATAAAGTAGCACATTATAATTTATTATTATCACTGAATATTAGAATGAAGTTTATTCCAGATCTGCCAAATCCCAGTCAAACAACTCCTCTTCAGTTTCTGTAGCTATTTCCTGCTGTTTGCTCCTGCGATGATGATGGTGAGGAGGATGATTGAAAGAAACATGTATATGCTTCCTATGATCAAATTTTTCGCATAATATCCTTAGGTAGTTTATAATCATGACAGCATTTGCCATATCTTTTCATTCCATATCTAATAGTCAAAACAGCTGTCAAACTCTTGATGCTCAGTCTGTTCCGCAATTTTGATTTTATAACTCCCATCTGACTGAAAATACGCTCCACGTCCGCATTAGACTTAGGTAAAATGAGCACAGTTAAAGCTAAATCTGTAAGATCTTGGAAAGGATTTTCACCGGTGGTATCCCTGTATGAGGCTATTTCTGCCCACAGTCCAAGTGTGTCAGAGGTCTGTGTCCACTGCATATGATGAAGTTTTCGCCACTGGAAATCGATGCGGATGAGAGTAGCTGCATCTTCTACAAACATTTTAGCAAGATCCAATATACAGGGCTTCATTGGCTGTAGACATTCACTTCCACTAAGACATGACATGGACTGCAACACTCGAACGTTATCTGGTGTGCGTAAACGCAGCTGTGTCAACAGCTCTATTAAAAACTGAATGCACCTTCCACGAATTTCTTTCTCAGCCTGCTATTTCTTTCTCAAACTCATAACCAAGATTGGGATTAGGATCTAAATAATATTGAATAGCATCACTTTCTGTTATTTTTTCCCTAGGAATAGCAATCTTTGAACTGATAGAATCAATGAGTTGGACAAGATCGCCGAGTAGTTTTGTTGGATCCTGTACATCTGCTTCGAATTTCTTATTCAAACTTTGAACTTCTCCGAGAATATGCTTGAGAAATATGAGATACACATAGTTTTTCATGTCGCTAAACATAGAATGTAGAAGTTCTGCTGTATAACAGCGCTCGTTGAGTCTTGCTACATCAAAATGAGTTCTGAGCTCGACCCACTGCTGCAATATTCTGACAATGGCAGATTGAATGGACATCCATCATGTCTGGCTTAATTGAACAATCTTCAGCGGATGTTGTCCATCATTTATTGAAGCAAACAGCTCCCCGTACTTTCCTTGACGAAGACTTGAGTGAGAAAACCAGTTATATGTTTCTCTAATCATGAACTCTATATTCCTGGGCAGACAAGCAGCTGCAGCCTGTGACACTGCCAGCTGAAGGGAATGGCATACACACCTAATTAGTACCAGATGAGGAACTACGGATTTTAATTTTGTATCACTCCATTGTTTACACCTGTCATGATAGATGCATTGTCAGTGCCGAGTGCAACTAGTCTTTGCAACTCAAGTCCATTCTTGTTTAAACAATCTTTTAATGTATTGCTTATTGCCTGCGCGTTGCAGTCACTAACTTTAACTAAATCGCATTAAAGGGAGTTAAATTACGTGAATATTGCGCATTAATGTACTTAGACTGTTTTACTCCCTCGCTTCAGTTCAAATTCGGCTTTTTAGTGTTCCCAAAAATGATTTTAAAAGTAATTACTAATTGATTTATTAGGTTGTTTCGGGATTTGAAATTTAAATATTGAGCACAACACACTACTGGCAACGCTGATCGTATTCTGGTGGGCCTATCCACGTCAATATGGAAGCACTATACTCGAGTTTCGCTCTCGTTTGAGCTCGTCAGTAGTGCAAAGCCCTGACCGGATCCGGAAACAAGCCCCGGATCACTGGCGTTTGAAGCGGGTGTGTAACCACGCGGCACACGCTGGACACAGCACAGCCAAATTATCATACCAGAATATTACAACGTCAACCATCGTAGGCTATGCTCAAGATTGCCCAATCCCCGTGACTGACGCCCGTCAATCGATGTGGACCCGAACGATCAGGACTTCTAACTGGCAAGGAACACCAGGCCTCCTAAATAGGCTCCTCGTGGATAGGCCTTAGGTTCATACCAGAATACGATCAGCGTTGCCAGTAGTGGGTGGTGCTCAATATTTAAATTTCAAATCCCGAAAGAACCTAATAAATCAATTTGATTATTGCTCACTGGATTTTAGGAGGCCTGGAGACCGTTCGCGAACGGTCCATCCGATTGAGATGAAATTTTCTACACGTCTTCTTCTCATTCCGGTGCTGCCAACTGTCATAGTTTGTTAGTGTACAAACAGTTATTTACTTAATATTATTTAATATTTTAATTTACATTATAATTTATATATAGCGAGGGGACATAACTTTTAATAGCATTGCTATATATGTAAAATTGTTGCATATTTCTCAAATAGGTGGACCTTTCGCTACAGTTATCTACAGGCATATACGTTATAATCCTCCTCCTCCCCCACTCCTCCTCCTCTCCCCGTCCTCCTCCTCCTTTTACTTCTGCTGCTGGTGCCGCCGCACCATTTACACAAGTTAATTGTTGGGGGAAGATGGAAAGATCTTTCAAGTGCTCTTTCTAATGGGAACGGGAACGGGAGCAGGGGCCGAATATTAATTAAATGAGATGCTTCCCGCCAGGTACTGGGCGAAGCCCCGGGTCAGCTAGTAGGCCTATCATATATATGCGTGCCGGTTGTTCTGAAAGCAATGGCAGACTACTGAACGCCATCTTGTCAAGAGATCACAACAGCAAAATAATTGCTGTTGTTGACTGCGACGTCCTGTAAAGGATATGCAACTAGCTGTTCAGGTATCTGAATGATGTCAACAGACTCAAACATAAAGCCTAGAGAGAAACAATGTAACAACTGCCCACGATGGAAAGCGTTAAATCACAAGTACCTGGGACAGAGAGAATTTGAGGATCCTCGCCGATGCAACGGAGTTCGTGCATTGAGCTGAGTTTCTCCAGATTCAGGTTTGAGTTAGGAGGAAAACGGAGCACTTATGGGTTAAACCGTGTACTGTGATGTTGATCCAACAACTAAACTAAAGGACTATACCTGGGACAGAGGGCGGTCACATGACACGAAAATGGCGACCGTACTTCAAAACAAAAGAAGTGACTATGCCATCGACAACTGAGCGAGAACCCTGATCACAGGTCATCACAGCTTATTCACAGCAACACAATGGAATGCTGGGCGTTTTTGCTTTCTTGGCGACAGTGGATTCGTTTTGTAGTTGTTGTAGTCTATATTGTTCTGCTGGTGATCGCCCTGCCGCTGTGTATCTGGGAGCTGGAGAGGAATGGAGCTTCGGGCCATGTCCAGGCTTGGTTTGTCGGAGGCATGTTTGTTCTCATGGCCCTGCCCATTTCGTTTTGGGGCATTCTTCAGCATGTTATAAACTATACAACCCCGCACCTACAGCGGTACATTATCAGGTAATCTTTGCAGTAACTAATTAATTTGTAGAAATGTTAGAAGAGAAATGTGTAACAGGTTCTGATTTTTGACTTTATACTTATTTATTGGCACCTTTCCGTCTTCACAGACAATAGTTTGGTACATTTTGCTTCAAAAAAGGCTTAATATTAATAATAACTACGACCCATGGCGGTGCGGTGGCTAGTGTGGCTGAAAAGGCCAATTCGTGCTGTAAATGTTTGTCCACAGTGGATACATGTGAAAACATGGTCATTTCCACCATCATGCTCCATCTTACGTCTCTCACGCTCTGTGTGTGCTTTATCTGCAATCATTTTCTCCTTCATCTTTATTCCATTTCTGATAGTTGCCCTCCATGCAACACGCTCAGCGGCGACTTGCTCTCAATGTGTATTGCCATTATCAGTGCTTGTATTAATCATGTCCTGATTACACACATCTTTGTATCGTCGTAGAGGCCGATCCTGAGATCTCCTACCCATCTGTAATTCACCAAAAAAGATGTCCTTTGATATTCTACCATCATCCATCCTCCTAACGTGTCATATCCATCTAAGTCTAGAAAGACTGAGCATGGAACACACCGTCACACAACCTGATCTTTCCAATACTTCAGTATTTGTGATTTTGTCTTGCCACTTAATACCAAGTATTCTTCGCAGACACCACATATTAAAGCTGTTTAAAAGTTTCTCTTGGTGTGAGTAAGTTGACCAGGTTTCACTGCCATAAAGAAGAGTACTAAGGACACAAGCTTGTTAGACGACTTTTGTTTTGGTAGTAAGCTTCCTGTTCTCCCAGACTCTTTTTGCTAACATGTTCATTGTTGTTGCTGTCTTACCAATCCTGATGTTGATTTCCTGATTTAGGGATAATTTGCTATTTACCTCTGATCCTAGATATGTAAAATGGTCTACTATCTCTAGTTCGGTGTCATCAATAAAGATTGATGGTACCCTGTGTGCACCTTGTTACATAATCTGTGTCTTCTTTTTGTTAATTCTTAAACCAAATTCAGAACAAGCATTGAAGAATGCAGATAGTAGATGTTGTAGTTCTCTCTCAGAGTGGGTCGTAACTGCAGCATCATCTGCAAAAAAGCAACTCTCTGATCAGTATCCTCCTAATTTTGGCCTTGGCCTTCAATCTCTGAGCATTATAGAGGCCGCCATCTGAGCGTGAGTGAATGTATATACCAGCATACCAGTATATATCCATCCATCCATCTATCATGTGCCATGCCGGTAAGCGTGGGCAGTCATGTTCTGCCATCTCACTTGATCACTAGAGTCGTGGATCAGCTCCGTGTTCCTGTCTCAACCATGCCATGTGGCCAAGCCATCCAGGTATTTACTTCTCGGTCTTCTCCTTGGTCTCTTCCCTTCGATCTTGCCAGTTGTCACCAAGTTCTCCAATTCATTTATTCTTATAACATTATAAATGTTGACTGTCTACGTCTAATGTCTCTAATCAGTTTACGATCTTCATTTGTTTCTTGAAAGACTTGTTCATTGGTTTTTCTGTCTGTCATTGGTATTCTTTGCATTTTCCTCAGAAACCACATTTCCACAGCCATCAGATGTTTTTCCTGATCACGAAAGGCATATTTCAGTAGAAGTGAAAAGTATATTCCAAAGATGGTGGGGGTTAATACACAACCTTGCTTAACTCCACTCTTGATTTCAAACTCTTCTGAAGTTGCACCATCAAACTTGATTATACCCTTCATGTCAGTGTGGAACGACCCCACAATGGACAGAAGAGTTGGTGGGTAGCCAATCTTCTTTAGTGCCTTGAACAGACCCTCACTACTGACCAAACCAAATGCCTTTGTGAGGTCGATGAAGGCAATAAACAGTGGTTTTGTTCCCGGCATTTTTCTTGCATTTGTTACAATGAGAATATCATATCAGTGGTAGACCGATTCTGACGGAAGCCGCATTGTGATTCGGGGTAGACTTAATTTCCTAGGACTTGAAATCTGTGCAGAACAATTCTGGCAAATACTTTCCCAACAGTACACAGAAGTGAAGTACCCCTATAGTTGTTACAGTCGCTTTGATCGCCCTTGTTCTTGTACAATGTTATGGTGCTTGAATCTTTGAAATCCTGTGGGACTTGTCCTTCTCGTCAGCATAGCTCTGTTAGCTGGTGGATCTGTAGAATGAGTGTGTCTTGCCCACTCCTGATTACCTCTATTGGAATCCCATCCTTACTTGGAGCCTTGCCAGATGCAAGTTCATTTATAGCACACTTAACTTATGTTATGGTGGGAAGCTTGTCCAGGTGATCAAGAGTTGGCAGGACCTCTTTGGCGTTAAGGGCATCATCCGCTAGTTTGGTCTCACTTGAGTAAAGCTCTGAATAGTGCTCTACCCATTTATCCATCTTCTGTTTCTTATCAGTGAATATTTCTCCAGTCAAGGTTTTCAGTGGTACACTTCTTTTGATCATTGAACCACAGGCTTTCTTTATCCCTTCATACAGCTTCTGATTTTTCCCTTATCACTTGCGATTTGAATGGACTCACATAACTTTATCCAATAGTCATATGAACACTGCCTGGCAGCCTTTTGCACATCCTTCCTTGCTTGCTTCAGCTCACTCAGAGTATTACGCATTGTTCTTTCCTTGTTTCTTAAGAGAGCTCTCTTAAGCTCTCTTGACTTATTAATATCAATAATATTAATATTGTAATAATTCTTGTCTGTGATTCAGTAACTGTGTCATGTCATGTCATTTTCCCATTGCCTCTACATCTTTCAACCCCAGAAGTTAAGGTTACTTGCATATCCTTTATAGGAAGTCACAGCCGGGAAGGGTAACCCGGTCAACAAATGCCCGCAGAAGTCGGATGTGTCGGCCTAACGGCGCAAGAACGCAGCTGTGCTGTAAACAGGCACAACGCAATCACGTCCGGAAAAAAAACTCCGGATGAACGCAGAAGAAGAAGAAGGAAGTCACAGTCAGCCCCAGCATTTTTTGGCTGTTTGTGGTTTCTTGGCAAGTTTACGCTCCGTAGTTTGCCAATGGTTTTCGAACGACTGGCAATCATACCATTTAAAAAAAAACTAACACAAAGTATCCTGCTGCCAAATCGCCCATAGCTGTGTTTCAAACGTGATATGCGGGACCCCTTCACCACAGAGCCGGCACCCCAGAAGACAAGTTATAATTAGGGCCCATCCCAGCCTTGGATTAATAATCCTGTGGTCAAATTAGCCACATTTCGGAAATTAATTTGAAAGGAATTTGTTGTCCATAGGAGGCAATGGCATCTATCTAAGTAACAAATTAGTCATTATTACTGAAATTACTGATGCACTTCAGACCATCCCTGTTCTCCCACGTTGTTGTGTTTGTGCTCAACATGTTCATGTCTTTAGACCACAAAATAATTAGGTGAGGTGGCCAGCTCTGTTTCACTGCCTTCCCAGTCAATTCCCATACCCGCTTCACACGCCAGTGATCCGGAGTTCGTTCCTGGGTCCAGTCAGGGATATGCACTACTGACGAGCTCAAACAAGAGCACAACTCAAGTCTAGTGCTTCCAATGTGACGTGGAAAAGGCCTATGGTTCATTCTGGAACATGATCAGCATTGCCAGGAGTGGGTTGTGCTCAATCTTCAAAATTCCTAGAGAATTGTGTATATGGTCTGGTCCCCATTTTGTGAGCCAGTTCAACCCCTAGAGCTGTACTGGTGACACCCCTCCCACTGCTGAGGATTTGAACTGGATCACAGTATTGAGAGGCTCACTAACAACTATGCCATCATAGTTCTGTGTACTCTTTGCATTCACTCACTTTGAACTCAGTCGTAGTCCATACGCTTGCTACTACTACTAGCAGTTGCTACTATTGAGGAGTGCACTGGACTGATGTATACGTATGAATTAGCTTTCCTTTTTACCAGTGTACCTCGCCATCAGGCGAACCACTCCGACTTCTGAGTCAGGGATGAGAAATCAACATTTTATCTCAGCCTGCCATCAGCACACTGGAAGTTTAACAGCACTCTTATCCTTTCGGTATTGGTGACCTCAGTTTCATGTAGTGATAAGGTTGATAAATGTATCATTGTTTCCCATGATAAAGACAACCCATTTGCTATTTGTAAATTGTTTTACAATTTTTCATCACAGGATCCTGTGGATGGTGCCAATTTATGCTTTAAATGCGGTGAGTTTGAACATTTTAGGCACTACGTTTTCGTTTTGCTGTAGTTTACCAGAGATGTCTTTGCGTTAATTTTCAGTTTCTTGTTTTTGTGTCCTCGATTTAAGGATGTATAGAGTACTGGTGATGTTAAATTCCCCGATTATTTCAAGATCACACTAAAACAGAAACCGATTACTGAATATTATGTTTCCCTTCACGAACTACGAATCTATACCTCTTGTCTTCTCAAATCCATGTCCTGGACAGAAGTACAGACTGACTTTATAAGACGTAAGTACACCCGTCAATTCCGTTTTAACTAGACTTTGTGCATTGTTCTAGTATGTTCTTTTAACTTTATCATCCATTTTTACTTATAATTATGTAGTTTTCGACTATTAGAGTTGACAATCCCATATGAAACTGAAATTATAAAGATGACATGCTGTATATCATGGTATTTCAATGGCGGGACATGGCAGTTGTCATCCAACTATGAACATTTAATATTGTTATGGAATATTCACAGCAATTGCAATGCCAATGATTGCACGTTTGCATTCAACACCCATTATAGCATTTATGTGTACATTTTTATTACTCTACATGAACCACATCATTGTTAATTTTGCATCTTTCCAACGGGACTTCTTTTGTTTACCCCGGCGGCATAGCGTTGTTGACAAGACGCGCGGTGTCTGACGTCATCACAGCATGACGTCGAAATGTATATATTTGTGTGCGTGTGTATATATATATATAAACTGGCAGAGTTATCTGTTCTTGAGTTAGAGAGTGGCCGTGTTAATCTTCTTGACAACAGTGTAACCAACATTTGTGTGTGTGTGTAGGTAGGGTCACAAAATATGAAAAATTCAAAATCGTTTTCTTCTATATGTTCCTTTGAAATGATAAAATGACACACAAACTTTAATATCTTGGCTTAAAAATTACCTACAGACTTGAATAAGGTACCATTGGATTTGTTTTTTCAAGAGGATCCAACTATGGCTTCGTGGCTTAGAGGTTATGACTTTTCTCCATAATCTCGTATACTCTCGTCGGTGACGTGATGACGGTGAGAATCAGCAGTGGTTCGAATCGCATCGGTAACTTACGGGGTATGTGAGATGGCGGCTCAGAAAGCAATGGCAAACTACTGAGCGTAATCTTGCCAAGAAATCAACATACAGCTGAAAGATGCTGGTGTTGACAGCAATGTCCTGTAAAGGATATGCACCAAAAAAAAAAAAAAAACAAACATCCAACTATGCAGGTTATATGCTTAAAAAGCAATTTAGAAAATATCACTAAAGTCCATCCATCATGTGCCATGCCGATAAGCGTGGGCGGTCATGTTCTGCCATCTCACTTGATCACCAGAGTCGTGGATCAGCTCTGTGTTCCTGTCTCGACCATGCCACGTGGCCAAGCCATCCAGGTATTTGCTTCTAGGTCTTCCCCTTGGTCTCTTCCCTTCGATCTTGCCAGTTGTCACCAAGTTCTCCAATTCATTTCTTCTCATAACATGCCCAAAAAATTTTTATTGTCTACATCTAATGACTCTAATCAGTTTACGATCTTCACTTGTTTCTTGAAGGACTTGTTCATTGGTTTTTCTGTCTGTCCATGGTATTCTTTGCATTTTCCTCAGAAACCACATTTCCACAACCATTAGTTGTTTTTCAGCTTGACTGCTTATTGTCCACGCTTCACATCCATACAAAAGTATAGTTTCTGTGTAGCATCTCAACACTCTTTTTCTCGTTTCAATTGATATTTTTTTGTTGGTCAGTATGTTTTTCATCTTGCAAAAGGCTATCTTTGCAATGGCAGTTCTTGTTCTAATCTTTTCAAGGCATCTCCCATCAGATGTTATAACTGTGCCGAGATAACAGTATCGATTCACTCTTTTAAGAATATGTCCATCTACTCGTATATCACATTGTGGTATTTCCTTCTTCCCAGTGACGACCATAATCTGTGTCTTCTTAATATTCAGTTCTAACCCTAGTTGTTTACTGTGTGCAACAACCGCATCTACTAAATTTTGCAGGTCCTGTTCATTATCTGCAATCAAGACTGTGTCATCTGCATATCTAATGTTATTGATGTATTGTCCCCCAATGTTGATTCCTTCCATATCTATATCTATAAAACACAATGTATGTCTGTGGGGATGTATTTGATGCGTTCGATAACGGTCCATTCAATTGAGATAAAATTTTCTACACGTCTTCTTTTCATTCCCGTGCAACCAACTGTCATAGATTTTTATTGTAGAATCGGCTATTTACTTACTAAAATTTAATAATTAAATTACATGACTAACATAAGAAATAATATATAAAGGGACATAACTTTTAGTAGCATTGCTATATCTTAGGTTAAGTCCCCTGGCTATAGATAGATAGACAGACAGACAGACAGATTGATAGATAGATCTGACCCGATAGATAGAGAGGGTGGGATAGACGGAGGGAGAGATGGATGGACGGATGGGCGGACAGGCAGGCAGGCAGGCAGACAGACAGACAGACAGACAGCCGGGCCGGGTCGTCAGACAGACAGACAGTCGGGAACGGGAACTTATATGACTACTTATATGAATTAAATGCTCCCCATCAGGGGCTGGGCGAAGCCGGGCCGGGTCAGACAGACAGACAGACAGACAGTCGGGAATGGGAACTTATATGACTACTTATATGACTACTTATATGAATTAAATGAGATGCTCCCCACCAGGAGCTGGGCGAAGCCGGGCCTGGTCAGACAGACAGACAGACAGACAGACAGATAGACAGTCGGGAACGGGAACTTATATGACTACTTATATGAATTAAATTAGATGCTCCCCACCAGGAGCTGGGCGAAGCCGGGCCTGGTCAGACAGACAGACAGACAGATAGACAGACAAGCAGACAGACAGACAGATAGACCAGGGCCTGGGCGAAGCTGGGCCGGGTCAGCTAGTCTTCTATATTTCTAAATATATTTTCACTGTACAGGGAAAAAAGATCTGGAGACATTACACATCCCTGTCTCACACCTCTTTTAATAGGCTGATATTGACCTACATTGTTGTCAATTCTGATGGCAGATTGTTGTTTCCAATATATGTTTTTTACAAGTCTAAGGTCTTTTCCATCAGTTTGTAGATCTTCAAGCATCCTTATCATGTTGACATGTCTCACTTTATCGAAAGCCTTTGTGTAGTCAATAAAGCAAAGATATAGTTCTTTGTTTACTTCTATAGAACGCTCAATTACTGTTCTCAGTATATACACAGCATTACTGTGCCCTTGCCTTCTACAAACCCACATTGTTCTTCTCCTATTTCGGGTTGTATTTTCTTCCTAACTCTTTGCATGATAATTCTCAGCAGAATCTTTGTGATATGGCTCATTATACTAATTGTTCTATGTTGATCGCATTCCATGGCTCCTGATCTTAAAGTGGCTAGTACATTTTAAAATATTTAATGTAACATTTTTCAGTTTTTTTCTTGGTTTAGATAGATAGATAGATAGATAGATAGATAGATAGATAGATAGATAGATAAAGAGATAGATAGATAGATAGATAGATAGATAGATAGATAGATAGATAGATAGATAGATAGATAGATAGATAGATAGATAGATCTGACCCGATAGATAGAGAGGGTGGGATAGACGGAGGGAGAGACGGACGGACGGATGGGCTGACAGGCAGGCAGGCAGGCAGACAGACAGACAGACAGACCGCCGGGCCGGGTCGTCAGACAGACAGACAGACAGTCGGGAATGGGAACTTATATGACTACTTATATGAATTTAAATGCTCCCCATCAGGGGCTGAGCGAAGCTGGGCCGTGTCAGACAGACAGACAGAGACAGACAGATAGATAGTCGGGAACGGGAACTTATATGAATACTTATATGAATTAAATGAGATGCTCCCCACCAGGAGCTGGGCGAAGCCGGGCCTGGTCAGACAGACAGACAAGCAGACAGACAGATAGACCAGGGCCTGGGCGAAGCCGGGCCGGGTCAGCTAGTCTTCTATATTTCTAAATATATTTTCACTGTACAGGGAAAAAAGATCTGGAGACATTACACATCCCTGTCTCACACCTCTTTTAATAGGCTGATATTGACCTACATCGTTGTCAATTCTGATGGCAGATTGTTGTTTCCAATATATGTTTTTTTTACAAGTCTGAGGTCTTTTCCATCAGTTTGTAGATCTTCAAGCATCCTTATCATGTTGACATGTCTCACTTTATCGAAAGCCTTTGTGTAGTCAATAAAGCAAAGATATAGTTCTTTGTTTACTTCTATAGAATGCTCAATTACTGTTCACAGTATATACACAGCATTACTGTGCCCTTGCCTTCTACAAACCTACATTGTTCTTCTCCTATTTCGGGTTGTATTTTCTTCCTAACTCTTTGCATGATAATTCTCAGCAGAATCTTTGTGATGTGGCTCATCATACTAATTGTTCGGGTTCCAAATGTTGCTGTATGTAGCCGAGGCGCGGTGTTGGGGTGAGCGCCCAACATTGCTCAAATACCTCAATGGCTCGTGAATACATAACCTATGCAGCAAAAGTCCAACTCCTGGCCTTCACGTGGCGGGCCTGTTTAAACTAACAGGAGAAGGGGCGACGGCGAGTCTCTGGCGCCGGAAAATAACCAGTATGCTCTAGATGTGTATGCACGGACATGCATGCGCAGACAGGCATGTGCGCGCGTACACATCTACACTCGAGTGAGACCACAGTCTGCTCTAGCAAAGAAAGGTGCTGAAGATGGAGGCAACCAGCCAAGAGGCGCACCACAGAAATCAGGATGCCACGCAATCACGCCAAAATGGAATATGTCGACTACTGCTAATCGTTATGGTGCTCGCCCTGCTTTGGACCCCCAGGCAGGTGCAGTGCCGGGCCCTATGTCTCGAAAGGGTCCAACCCCAACTACTGGAGGTCCTTCTCAGATGTCCTGTGGAGCCAGGGGACATGAGAATAGGACGACTGGCCATACTAAACTAAGACTTAAAATAATGCACTGGAATGCGGAGGGAGTCAGCAACAAAAAAGTAGAATTAGAAAACATCCTGGACAAAGAGAAAGTAAGCATATGTTGCTTGCAAGAAACTCACCTCAATGAAAATATAGCCTTCAAAATCAGAGGCTACCAGTGTTACCGATCTGACCGAAAGAACAGGCGAAAAGGTGGGATACTGACCCTTGTAAGAAATAACATCATGGCTTCCCAAATCAAAGTCTACATGGAAGGGGCTGAGTATCAGACACTTAAACTTAAGACAGGTAATACAGATCTACATCTGATCAATTACTACTGTCCAAGTGACCGCCCACAGGCACTGGACACTCTACCACTAAAAGAAAAAATGATTGTGTGTGGCGATTTCAACAGCCACTCGCAGAGCTCGGGCTATGATCACATGGACCAGAGAGGAGAGAGACTGGAAGACTGGCAAGATGAGAATAGATTCATGTTGATTAACAAGCCGTCCGACCCACATACTTTCTACTCGAGATCATGGCACTCTACAACTACACCTGACCTGGCTTTTCATTCACCAGACCTGGAGTGGAACATTACACGAACTGTTGGGAAACAACTTGGTGGCAGTGACCATCGGCCAGTCTTTCTAACCGTAGAAAATGAGCTTGTAAGTGAAAGCAGCACCCTCTCGAGGTGGAACTACAAGAAAGCAGACTGGGCAATGTACAAGCATCGCACCAGCATACTGGTTAGAAACCTGAACACTGAGAAAGACATAAATAAAGCAGTTGAAGAGTTTGGGAAATGCATACTACAGGCAGCGCGAGAAACAGTACCAAGAGGAGCCCGTAAACAATATAAACCCTACTGGAGTAGTGAACTGGAACAGTTGCATAATGATGTTGAAGTGTGTAGAAAGCAAGCAGAGGCCACACCCAGCCAAGAGCACCACAATAAATTCCAGCATGCAAAAGCCAAATTTCAAAGGGCCAAGCTGCAGGCTAGACGGAAAAGCTGGCAGGAGAAAACGGAGTCTCTGAACTTTGAAAGAGACACAAGGAAATTGTGGAAGCTAATAAAACAGCTTAATGACGAGGGCACAGGGAGAAACTCAAAAATTGCACTACATAAAGATGGAAAAATCTTAACAAGAAAGCAAGCAGCTGACCATTTTGCGGACTCGTTCGCACAAGAAAGCAATATCAAAATTAGTCCAGAGAAACAACAAGAGATTCGAGAGAAACGACAACATACAGGACAGAAGGAAATAGTACATGAGGTTCTGGAGGCACCCATCACAATCAGCGAACTGGAGCTAGCCATATCAAAACTGAAAATGAGAAAGTCACAAGGAGCTGATGGTATCTCCAATGAAATGATCAGGAACCTAGGAACAGAGGCCAAAACAAAGCTGTTGCAGATCTTCAATAACAGCTGGACCTTAGGCAGTGTTCCACAAGCCTGGAGAGAAGCAATCATGATACCCCTCCTAAAATCAGGGAAAGATGGTTCCATTGCCTCTAGCTACAGACCAATTAGCCTCACCAGCTGTCTCTGCAAAACACTGGAGCGCATCATCAATCACAGACTGCAGTGGTACATTGAAAGTAAAACCATCCTTGTGCCACAGCAGGCTGGCTTTAGGCAGTGCTACTCTACGGAAGATCAGACAACCTACCTCTCTCAAGAAATTGAGGATGCATTCCAAGAGAAGAAGCTGGTGCTTGCGGCATGGATAGATCTGAAGAAAGCCTTTGACAAAGTCTGGAAAGAAGGTCTGATGAAGAAACTGAGAAACTGCAAAGTCAATGGAAGAATGTACAAATGGGTGAAAGCATACTTGCACAACAGAAGAGCCCGAGTACAGATAGACGGACTCAAGAGCAAGAAAGTACTACTGCGTCACGGTGTCCCCCAGGGCGGAGTCTTGTCCCCCACACTTTTTCTAATCTTCATCAATGATCTTGTTGCTCACCTACCGCATGGAATTAAAGCGGCAATGTACGCCGATGACCTGGTTCTATGGAGCACAAATGAATATGCATCAGTGGCCACCAGATTGCTACAAAGAGCTGTAGATACATTTGCTGCATGGGCAAATAGATGGTGTGTCAGCATAAACACTGACAAGTGCAGCACCACCCTATTTACCCTCTCTCCAAAACAAAAGGCAGGGATCATCCAGATAAATGGAACACCCCTAAGAGAAGATAAAGAACCAACATACCTTGGAGTAACATTTGATGGCAAGCTGACATGGAGAAAGCACATCAACAAAGCAGTAGCAAAAGCCAGAAGGAAAATAGCCATCCTGAGAAAGCTAAGTGGAACCACATGGGGAGCCAGTACGAAAATACTTAGCAAAGTTTACCAACAGAGCATACGACCACACCTGGAATATGGGTCAACTGCGTGGTGTTCAGCATCAAATACCACACTACAAGAGCTGGACAAGGTGCAAAATCAAGCACTTAGAGTCACCACAGGAGGGATGAGATCAACCCCTATAGTGGAAATGGAGAAGATGGGGAGGACACAGGCACTGAGTGAGCGCAGAGATACGAAAACGCTAATACAAGCAGAAAAGTTCCTCAGCTTGCCAGGCCACCCTATGAAGAACAGATTTGAAAACCTAGCTATGGGGCGGTTGAAAAGAAGTAGTTTTATCCACCAGGCCAAACGACTCTGCAGAGAAACCACTGATCTGCCCACAGTTGGTATCCCCCTAACAACTATTCCAGAGCGAACTCCATGGAAAGATGAGCATAGACTATCATTACAAATCCAGACAAAAGTGAGAGGAATATTTGACAAGGAAGAACAGAACAGTGTGCAGCGCAGAACAGCCACTCTCAGCTTCCTTGATGAAGAATACCCACAGGACCTCTGGATCCGAGTCTACACAGATGGGTCAGCACAAAATGCTGTTCGAAATGGAGGAGCGGGAGTGTACATAGAATACCCAAATAATACTAGGGACACAGCCAGAGTACCGACAGGAAAGTACTGCCATAACTATGATGCCGAAATTGAGGCAATCAAGATAGCAACAGAGAAATTACTAAATAACAGCAATGGTACACAACCTGTGGTGCTACTAACAGATGCAAAATCAGTACTCGAGGCGCTCCTCTCTGGGAAATTGCCAGTACTAAGGACACTACTTTCTGAACTTAGCAGTCAGCATAAAGTCACCATACAGTGGATACCATCCCACTGTGGAGTACCCGGAAACGACAGAGCTGATCAATTGGCTAAGGAAGGAGCCAAAGAAGAACAGCCTGATGTGCCCGTTACATACCACCAAAAGAAAAGAATGATCAAATCAGTCAGAAAGCCACCAAAACCTGCTCAAGATGACTACCACATTATGGACAGACCAGAACAAGTCATTATTCTGCGCCTCAGAACAGGACACAATAGATTACGCAACCACATGTATACAAAATTCAAGATTGGTGAAACAGCCATGTGCACATGTGGATTGGCGTCGCAGACAGCAGAGCACATACTCCAAGACTGCGAAAAATATAACATATCTAGGCAAACCTTCTGGCCTAGAGAGACGACGGTGGAAGATAAACTCTATGGACCACTGTGTGAACTGAAAAAAACAGTTCAATTCATGCAAGAGACGACATTGCAGATATAGACATATTTCAAGCGAACGAAAGAAGAAGAATACTAATTGTTCTATGTTGGTCGCATTCCATGGCTCCTGATCTTAAAGTGGCTAGTACATTTTAAAATATTTAATGTAACATTTTCAGTTTTGTTCTTGGTTTATGATATGACCCTTGACATCTTATCAATCATTAGTTGCATAACTGTTTGAGTAGGGCTTGATACGTCTTTGGGCTTAGATACACTGCAAATGTATTCACCTGAGTTGCTATGATGTCAAACTCATTTGTAATGTGTTATTAATCTCTCTAGATGTCCCATTGAGACAACTTTTACAAATTTGATCTGGGCTCCCAGACAGACCCAGTCTAGAATGGGTGCAAGGAAAATGTCTGGGGAAGTCAAGGCAGCTCATGTAATATTGACCATATCACATGTAGCCTGCTGGTTGGTCGATTCAAATATGGGGTTAGCACCATATACCCAATATGCTTCAAAGCTTGTAAAAGTGTCTTTTGCTTTACTTTACTTTACTTTACTTTACTTTACTTTACTTTACTTTACTTTACTTTACTTTACTTTATTTACTTACTTTAATTTTTACTTACACTGTAAATTATGAACAAATGACAATCATAAACTGATTAGAGAAATTAGATATAGATAGTCAAGATATTTTGGGCACATTATGAGAAGAAATAAACTGGAAAACTTTGTGACAACTGGCGAGATTGAGGGGAAAAGAACAAGGGGAAGGCAGAGAGATAAATATCTAGATGGCTTGGCCACATGGTATTATCAAGACAAAACACAGAGTTTATCCATGACTCTAGTGATCAAGTGAGATGATGAAACATGACCACCCACGCTTATCAGCATGGCACATGATGATGAGTAAGTTATAAACTTATG
This sequence comes from Cepaea nemoralis, assembly GCA_014155875.1. NCBI lineage: Eukaryota > Metazoa > Mollusca > Gastropoda > Stylommatophora > Helicidae > Cepaea > Cepaea nemoralis. Next base: position 19,910 of record JACEFZ010000208.1, read on the forward strand.
GTGTATAGTTTCGTACAAAGTTAAGCGAGCAAATATTACAGTATTTAGAGCTTAACATTTTTGCAAAGATGTCTGAGCCCATTATTCTTCAATTTGTCACCAGTGGTTTGCCCTGCGCTTCCCGGGAGCTGCCATCTACCTGGACACACTGCGGGAATGTTACGAGGCTTATGTCATCTACAACTTCATGGCTTACCTGTTGTCCTTTCTGAATAATGAGTATCCACACCTGGACATTCAGGTATGTGTGAGGGAACGAGCACATTTTGTGTGTGCATTGACATGGGGTATTGCTATCCACAACACAGAATGGTATAGAAAACCTAATAGCCTCAACCCAATTGAATAGTGAAAATCACAACTTATATCTCAACATAGCAAAAACAAAGATAATGCATAGAGATAAAACTACTACTGAGAAAGAAATATATGTTAATGAGGATAAATTGGAGGTGGTGGACAATTTGGAATATCATGAATAGTCTAAACGAAATGTGTAGGGAACATAACATGAAAATTAGCACAAGCAAATCAGAGGTAATGACTATAACTAAAGAAGTAAAGAAGAACAAATAACAACAATTCACCTAAACGGATATTCCTTGAAACAAGTAAAGAGTTTCAAGTACCTAAGAAGTATAATATCATCAAATGGCAGATCAGAAGACGAGATCGAAAATAGGTGCAATAAGGCAAATCAACTCGTTGGACAAATGACACCAATACTAAAGAACAAACATGTATCAATAACTACTTAGAAAGCACTTTACAACACAATCTTCCTACCAACTCTATGCTACCAATGCCAAACCTGGAAAATGACAGAAAAAGAGAAAAGAAAAATCACAACAACAGAAATGAGATTCCTGAGAAGAATACTCAACGTATCAAGAAGAGATAAGATCAGAAATGAAGAAATCAGGACTAAAGTGAGGGTTAAAGCAGCACTAGATTTATTAGAAAGCAGAAAGTCAAATGGTTTGGCCATGCAAGTAGGTTACCAGTCAACAGCATACCACAACAAGCAATGATGTACAGACCAGATGGAAACAGAGGAAGATGCCGACCACGTAAACGTTGGATGGAGGGAATAGCAGAGTCCATTAGAATATCGATATATGAAGCCCATAATAGGGCACTCTCATGATATTTATACATCACCTCGACACCGCAAGGTAAAAGAGGAACATGATGAGATGAGATGAGATGAGACTTGGGTCATTGATTACCAACAACGGTGACACAATGAAAGAAATTAAACAACGATTATCAGTTGCTCTTCAAAGACTAAAACAACTGAATAAATTATGGAGTGGGACAGACAGAACTACAAAAATTAGATTTTTAAGAGCATACATCTTTCCCATTGCAATATATGCCTGTGAGACCTGGACACTTACTAAACAAGCTGAACAGCGCATAAATGCATTTGAATATAAATGTTATAGACGAGTTCTAAGAATATCTTGGGTAAAGAAAAGAACAAATGCATTCATACTTGATGAATATTGAAGAAGGTTGGCAGTTAAAGGCAATAAAACAAAGAAAATTGAAATATTTTGGTCACCTGAAACGCCACAAAAGTTTGGAGACAACTATAAAGGAGGGGTATATGCCTAGGAAGAGAGGAAGAGGAAGGCCAAAGAGAAGATAGGTGCAGGGTGTGGCGGAGGATCTCCAGATGAGTGTATCGGACATGGGACATCTTACTTATGATCGAGAGGTTTTCCGGAAGGTTATTATGGGAGCGAAGTTCTGCAAAGGACATGCTACTGAATGAATGAATGAATGAATGAATGAATTGACATGGGGGATGACTGCAAGTGACCTGTGTGTGGGGGTGGGTTTGTGTGTATGTGTGTACATTGTAATGGGGCAGACTACAAGTAATCTGTTGTGTGTGAGTGGATGTGTAGGTGAGTGTGTGAGTGGATGTGTAGGTGAGTGTGTGTGTGGGCTTGTGTGTGTGTGCACTGTCATGGAAGTCTCCATGGTGAAGTGGTCAAGCCGTCTGCCTCGTGCTCCCAAGGTTGTGGATTTGATTCAGGGCTACGTCTTTCGGTTCATGTGTGCATTTTTCTCGGAGACTCCTGGGGGTCGTCGCTGGAGCTACGAATTTCATGCTTTTTGCTTATGCTTTCAACTGGCCGCCCTGTGGAAAGAGACCGAACCATATGGGATAAAACCCGGGGCAGTGAAGTCGATCTTCTCGACTTTTAAGACTTGTTTTTTATTGTCATGGTCTGGCAGCAAGTCATCTGTGTTGGTGTGTGAACATATTGTGTGGGTCTATGTGTATGTGTTAATATAGTTGGGTGTGTATGTGTGTGTGTGTGTGTGTGGGTGGGAGGGTGCGTGCGTGCATGCATTGTTATTGGGCTGACTCAAAGTGAGCTGTGTGGGTCAGTGTGTGTGTGTGGGGGGGGGGGGGGAAGAAGAGGTGGTGCTGTAATGGTCACACAGGTATTTAAACCTGCTGCTTTCAAATGTTGACTGTGCCTGACAATTGTTTTCAATTGTCTAGTATGTCCTCTAGTTTCTATTTCTTTTCTCTATTTGTGAAGTGTTGATTAATGCTTGTTGATTTATTTCTGATAATATTTCTGTATATTTTACAGATTGAGAACAACCCTCCGTTGAGGCATATATTCCCGTTCTGCCTTCTACCCCCTTGCCAGTACTCACAGTAAGTATCTGAAGGCCTGATTGGTTGAAATGTGTGGCTGTCATAGTTTCTGTTGGGAATTTGATTGGTTGAAATGTGTGGCAGTTCTAGTTTCTGTTAGGAATTTGATTGGTTGAAATGTGTGGTAGTCCTAGTTTCTGTTGGGAATTTGATTGGTTGAAATGTGTGGCTGTGAAAGTTTCTGTTGGGAATTTTATGTTTTGAAATGTGTAGCTGTCATAGTGTTTGTTGGGAATTCGATTGGTTGAAATTTGTGGCTGTCATAGTTTCTGTTGGGAATTTGATTTATTGAAATGTGTAGCTGTCATAATTTCTGTTGTAAACTTGATTGGTTGAAATGAGTGGCTGTTCTAGTTCCTGTTGTGAACTTGATTGGTTGAAATGTGTGGCTGTCGTAGTTTCTGTTGGGAATTTGATTGGTTGAAATGTGTGGCTGATATAGTTTCTGTTGGGAACTTGATTGGTTGAAATGTGTGGCTGTCATAGTTTCTGGTGGGAATTAGAAGTAGGATTAATAGACTTTATTATAACACAATCACAAAGTGACAAAACAAACATGGCTACTAGAGCCTTCATCAGCACACAGACAACAAATAGACACTGATACAACTAGATAAAAAGTATACAAATGTTACGTAACTGATATTCAGTCATGTGTCCAGTTGTGTGCTCTGACGTCAACTGACTGGAAATACGAGGGGACTTCAAATAAAAATCTTAAATGTTTTGTGTGTTAATATATTCTGAAAAAAGTATAGAACAGATGTATAATTTTTCGATGTAGTCACCACTATGTACATTGCAAGTCCTCCAGCACTGATAAAGTCTTGGATTCCTATAGAAATTTATTCTGGGGTCACTATTTGTTTCCACCTATTTGTTAACTGTCTGGGGCGAAGTCACGCCGTTTTGAAACTTCCTACTCCACTCATACACTTGCTGGACTGATAGACATGCATCACCATACTGGACCTTCATTTGCTGATGAATTTCTATAAGTTTCACCTCTTCACTGATCAAACAACTGATAACAGAACACTGCTTCTCTTTGGTGCATGTCACAAGTGGGGCGGCCATCTTTAAAATGTCCTTTGATTTCACTGTGTTTGTCTGCGCTGTGTTGCTAGCTTTGCCTTTTGTATTCTTATTTTAATGTTTTCCCTTCTCTCTCTTCCCCCCCCCCCCCCCCCCCCCCCCCCCCCCCCCCCCCCCCCCCCCCCCCCCCCCCCCCCCCCCCCCCCCCCCCCCCCCCC
>JACEFZ010000209.1:5000-23759 GCA_014155875.1 Cepaea nemoralis
ATGTAGAGGATATAAATGGAATCAGCATTGGAGGACGAAACATCAATAACATTAGATATGCAGATGATACAGTATTAATTGCAGACAATGCGCAGGACCTGCAACAATTAGTAGATGCGGTTGTTGTACACAGTGAGCAGCTGGGGTTAGAATTAAATTGTAAAAAGACTCAGGTTATGGTCGTCACTAGGAAGGAAGAAGTGCCACAATGTAATATACAAGTAAATGGAAATATTCTTCAACAAGTGAATCGCTACAATTATCTTCGAACAGTCATAACATCTAATGGGAGATGCCTTGAAGAGATTAGAACAAGAATCGCCATGGCGAAAGTAGCCTTTAGCAAGATGAAAAACATTCTGACCAATAAAAAGATGTCAATTGAAACGAGATATTGAGTGTTGAGGGGATACATAGAGCCTGTTCTTTTGTATGGATGTGAAACTTGGACAATGGGCAGTCAAGCTGAAAAACATCTGATGGCTGCAGAAATGTGGTTTCTGAGGAAAATGCAAAGAATACCATGGACAGACAGAAAAACCAATGACCAAGTACTACAGGAGACAAATGAACATCGTAAACTGATTAGAGAAATTAGACGTAGACAGTCAAAATTTTGTGGACATGTTATGAGAAGAAATGGATTGGAGAACTTGGTGACAACTGGCAAGATCGAAGGAAACAGACCAAGAGGCAGACCGAGAGGAAAATACCTGGATGGTTTGGCCACATGGCATGGACGAGACAGGAACACTGAGCTGATCCACGATACTGGTGATCGAGTGAATGGCGAGTCATGACCGCCCACGCTTTCCGGCATGGCACATGATTGATTGATTGATAATCATTATCCAGTGACTTGTCATGCAGAAAACCTTTCATTGATAACAGCCTTTGGCAATTACTATCTATCATAAGCCAGATGTCCTACATCTGCCGCTGTCTTTTGGAGATATTCATGTCTTTTCCCATGGGGTTACGGACACAGTTCGTAATCCCGCTATACCGCCTTCGAAACACAGCTGCAGGCGATTTGGCAGCAGACTGCCATGAGTTGGTGTTGTACCAAATGGAATGGCTGCCGGTAATTTAGAAAGCAATGGCAGATTTATTTTTGCATATCCTATTTACATGACATTGCAGTCAACACCTGCATTTTCAACTGCTGTTGATATTTTGGCAAGTTTTACATTAAGTAGTTTGCCATTGCTTTCTGAACGACCGGCTCACATACGTTTCCGTAAGAAACCAACGCGACGCGACCCCCTGCCGAATCTCGCGCAGCTGTATTTCGTAAATGGCAGACCACTAAACGTAAAATTGCCAAGAGATCATATTTAGCAAAAAATGCTGGGGTTAAATGCGACATCCTGTAAAGGATATGCAATTAACTTTAACATGTTCTTTTACATTCCCAAAATATTTCATGTTTTCCTCAATTTTATTTGTTTTTCTAATTTTATTTGTCTTGTTATTTTATTTGTCTTGTTTTGGGCTTTCGTTAACTTTAAGATCGAGAGTTATCCTCACACAAGCAACTACTACTAGTAATTTAAGATAATTAGTGAGTGCACTGCTCTCATTCTGCGTGAGGGTTAGTTTTCAGAATTACAGTGTCCTTCCTCTTAATAATCAATCTTCTTATAATACTGAGTTTTTGTTGGATACATCTGCTGGGTCGCCTTTTCTCCATTGAAATTATAATACTCTTATTTAATACTTATATTAAAAGCTAATGTATTGTCAACTGATGTGTTAGATGTCCGCGTTTCATGCGTGTAATATTGCCGCAGGAAATATACATGCTCTTAGTATTCTGAATTTTACTGTTCTACATTTTACAATTCACAATCTCTTATATGCGTTCGAAACACAGCCGCAAGGCGGTTTGGAAGCTCACAGCCTTGCGTTGATGTTAGTACACTTGCATGAGCGTCGGTCGCCTTTACTTCCTAGAATATTTATGTATGTCGACGTGACGCTGGACCGACATGGGGACCCATATAAATTACAATCAAATCCCCACTTCGAATGGGATTAGAAAATATGAACATCCGGAGGCTGTCAGCCACTGGGCTAGCACGGCTCCAAATATTTGTACTAAAATAGATAAATGTGTAAATTAGTTGCGCGCAAAGAAGCTAAGAGCACCATAAATTACTTGGCACCGAATGAATTAACTCTAATAATAAGAAGTCAAATTAAAGAGGTCTAAAGGTACAATAGTATATGGGGATAGCACCATATATCTAACAAGACTGAAGGCGTGGAAAAGGTTCCGTTAGTTTAAGTTTTTTTTATGTTTAAGCTAACTCCAACAGACATTACTACTAGCACCTGGCTGTCTTGACAGATGCTTGCTTGTTACAATGTGTTTAAAAAGGCATATTAACTACAACCCATGGCTGGAGCCAGGGATGAAGTTATACCCTTCTATATCACACAGCCTGGACTGAATTATAGAGACCACGTGTTGCCCTTGCAGCATGATCACTCTCTCGGCCTGTCTAGTTAACTCCAGAGAAAAGGTCACACCACTATGTCTGGAACAAGACAAGCTGCAGAAGCTGCCGGATCAGCAAAGCAATGCTATACCTGTCCACCACAAAAAAATATCACACGATAGCAAATCGATATCTTCTCCTGCCCTTTGTCATCCGATTGGGAATAGGCCCTCAACCAAGCCTCGTCAAGCCGTCCAATCTTTTGCTGTCTCTTGGAGCTCCCTCAATGTCCTCCCAATATTATTCATCTCTGTCTGTAATTCTCTTCTATAAGTGCTTTTAGATCTATCAAGTCGCTATACGAGAAATAATGTGTGGTCTGTTCGTCGGCATAGTTGCGAATGGTAGACAATGAGTATTGAAATCGTAAACAAACTGGTGTAGCGAAGGTATGGCTATTAATACTAATATTGAGAAAATCATGGGCAGAGAAGAAAACAAACGCTGAAGTACTGAGTACTGCATGAGTTACAAGATAACGAATCAAAACCAATAGAAAAAGGTAGATGTAATTTACGGAGCATGCATATAGAAGAGGTGAAATATTTTAAAAAAAAATAGCCTTATGTTGACAAATACTAGACAAAAGAGGTGGAGGAAGACAGAGAAAGATGTACGTGGAAAGTGTTCACTTTTGGGCAACAAAGAATATTATAAGAATTATCATTGCTGTCTCTAGTACCTTACGGTGTAGGACTGGGAGGTCTTAAGCCTGCGGAATTAAGGACGCTGGCTAGCGCAGTCGCCACGAACTGTGCAATTTAGGGTTTTCTTTTTACCTCCGACAGAAAACAATCCGATCACCTTACCGAGGATTGCGAACCCGGGTCTCCTAAAAAGCAACCTGACGTTGTAGCCACACTGTCAGAGGGTCTTCCAAGAATATTAGATACAACACAAATGTCATTAGAGAGTTTTGGAGAGTCATCATCGCCAAAGTCTGCTCTAGACCAACCACCTGAAAACAAAGACGACAGTTCTAGAGTCCATATATCATACCTGGTGGTTCAGGTGGATGACAGAACTGGCCACTGATGACATTATTTTAGAGGTACCTAGCCTTCTCCGTGGCCACAGGCTTGCGAACGCGGTTCATGAGCCGGGTACCAGGCGTTCGAAGCTCAGCTGCGACCGATTTGTGCAGCAGACCGTGTCACGTTGAGTTATATCGTGCTGGTATGGGAGCCGGTCATTCAGAAAGCAATGGCGTAACAATTGCCTAGTGCATCAACAGCAGCTGAAAATGCTTGTGTTGACTGCAACGTCCCGTAAGGGATACGCAACAAATTTTTAGCTGGCCATTAGCGTTGTTTGTGGTCTTCCAATCCCCGTGAACTTTTAGCTTTAAATTCTTCTGTTGCTTGGCATACCCTCCGACCTCTAATTGTTTCCTTTGCTTTCATAAGTGTCGGTAAATACCAGTGAATGTCATTCATTGGCACCCTGCCTTCTTGACAGACAATAGTTTGGTACATTGTGCTTAAAAAAAGGCATAATAACTACAACCCATGGCGGTGGCTAATGTGACTGATAAGGCCGATTCGTGCTGTAAATATTCGCCCACAGTGGATGCATGTGGACACATGGTAATTTTCACCATCATGCACCATCTTTCGTCTCACACGCTCGGTGTGTGACTTATCTGCGCTAATTTTCTCCTTTGTCTTTATTCCATTTATGATATTTGTCATCCATGCAACACGTTCAGCGGCGACTTGCTCCCAATGTGCATTATCAATGCCTGTATCAGTCATGTCCCGCTTACACACATCTTTGTATCGTAGTAGAGGCCGACCCTGAGATCTCTTACCTATCTGTAATTCACCAAAAAGATGTCCTTTGGTATTCTACCATCATCCATCCTCCTAACTCGTCCTATCCATCTAAGTCTACGAAGAATGAGCATGGAATAAACCGTCATACAACCTGATCTTTCCAATACTTCAGTATTTGTGATTTTGTCTTGCCACTTAATACCAAGTATTCTTCGCAGACGCCGCATATGAAAGCTGTTTAAACGTTTCTCTTGGTGTGAGTAAGTTAACCAGGCCTCACTGCTATAAAGAAGTGTACTAAGGATACAGGCTTGATAGACAAGGACTTTTGTTTTGACAATAAGCTTCCTGTTCTCCCTGTATTTTCTTTCTTAACCCAAGGAGTAGGGTTAAACAAGTCTTTGGCGTCTGCTCTCGCGCGCGCGCGTCCGCACACAAGCATACACACCAACACACAGAATGTGCCGATCCAAAGCCATGCACGGTCCTGTATCAGGTAACCGAACTTCAGGTGCTAACGACAATAGACCGGCATTTTACCATGTTGCCACCAAGAGATGACATGAAAACTATTCTACAATACATATAATATATCTTCGTCTTCGTGTGCAGTATCTGAAGCAGGTATTGACAATCACGACGGTCTAATTCTCTTGGTCATATGATAGTTCAAGTAAACTGATGTGGCTTATGTTACTTTCTGGTTGCCCTTGTTACAGATTTTTACATATTCCTTTCTTGTACATCCTATCTCCCACATATGGCTAATTTGCTTACTTTATATCTCTTTGATTTCTGTTGCTACTCCTGCCAAGTTTTCCCCCCACATATGACTAATTTCTCTATATCCCGGTGACTCCTGTTGCTTCTTTTGCCAAGTATTTACCCCGCATGTGGCTAATTTCTCTTCACCAACTCCTCTATTGCTTTGCTCCATACATTTCAATTCTACCCCCGCCCCACCACCAACCTGACAGTGAACAAAGGTCCAGTCATACTCCCAACTGTCGAAACATCAACGTTTGTTGTACTTTAGAATAAATGCATAAAGTGACCGGAAGAAAATTGCACCTGTGAACCGAACGACGTAGTTCGGCATCGAATCCATAACCTTCGGAGCGAGAGCCCGGCGGCGTAACTACTTCGCCACGGAGACTCCCCGATAAAAGAAAGAAAGAACAATAACATCGTAACCTACTCGCGTCGACATATGTGGCTTAGGGGAAGTGAACGTAGTTTCCCAATCCTGCATATCGGGTTCGAAATCAGCCCCAGGCGATTTTTACGTCCTTTTCAGTTTGAATCCAACTAGACAGGAAATGCAGACAAGAAAATCCGGCTGCTGTGGAGGCGGAAGTACAAGCGTTGATTTTCAAGAATTCGTCAGACGGTGATGCAGTCATTTACACAGATGTGTCGATCGCCCAACGCGTGAGAAGCTCATGGGCTTTACGGCTCAGGCCGGAGCGAGAATTGTGAAGGAGGACTCTGGTGCTTTTGTTGAGACCATATGTAGCCTGACTATGAAAGTCTTGGCAGTAATTAAAGCAATAACATGGCTCGAGACACAGACATTCACTAGCGCATGTTCTCTTAGCGACTCAATGAGCATGCTCATCTCGGCTGGCAAAGATTAGTTTCATCTTCGTGCCAGGTCATGCGGGAGTACAAGGAAATGAGCGGGCTGACAAGCTCGCAGGTGAGGCTACTGTTGAGGGCGCACGCGCCATGGACCAAGCTGACATTCTGAATGTTCTACGAGAAGTGAGACTTTTGCGAGAACCAAGTAATGACTGTGAATCTACAACCATGGTCAGAGTGCGAGAACAGCAAATTAAAAGAGGTGTGGCCAAACAAGAACACTACACAGGAAGCCAAAGAAGATTTATAAAGCAACACAGAACTAGTGTCGTTAGCCGCTACACGCTGCGGGAATTGCTGAGGAGGGGATCAGAGCGCTTATGGACTGAATGGTTCGATGTGCAATGAGGATGATCTGTCGACTAACTAACTAACTAACTAACTAACTAACTAACTAACTAACTAACTAACTAACTAACTAACTAACTAACTAACTAACTAACTAACTAACTAACTAACTAACTAACTAACTAACTAACTACCTAACTAACTAACTAACTAACTAACTAACTAACTAACTACCTAACTAACTAACTAACTAACTACCTAACTAACTAACTAACTAACTAACTAACTAACTAACTAACTAACTAACTAACTAACTATGTACTTAATAGTCTCCAAACGTGTGAAATGTTCATATACTTTTTCTGTCTCTCTATCTATACCTATTTTATATTTAATTAATGTTCTTTCAACCCTATGCCTTCCCCGCACGTACTGAATGCCAAAGAACAATTATTCAGTTCTAAGAAAATAATAGATTCCTGCTCTCCCTTATTCACTCACACAATGTTTTCACGTGCATTGAAAGTTTCTCCACAATTGCACATTCTCTACTGCCAGTTACAAAAACTTTGCCGTACCAGCTTTAATTTGAAGAGAAATTCACATTCACTGACACAAATCAGCGAAAGAATGCAAACGAAGCTTCAAGAATGCAAGAGACTTATCGATTCTCCCTGTCATCAGGGTATAGATTTGACAAATCACCAGCTCCACGAAATAATAAGTTCGTTGAATGCTGTCGGTACTAAAACTTACAAGAGATAATGCAAGTTTGTTTTGCATATGTTTACCTCATTGCAAATACAAGTACCTCCATTCATCTCTCCCATGGACTGCTGCAGCTATCTCATTCCCCCCGCCACTCTAAAAAAAATAGAAGTTCTTTTGGGACGTTCACTCGCTTTGAACTCAAGCGTAGTCCATATATTTGTTACTTCTGGTGCACTGGGCTGATTTTTGCGCGTGGATTAGCTTTCCATATTATCAGTGTCCCTAGCCATCTTTACTTGTAATTTACGTCCCTAAGCCAAGGACGAGAAGTCAACATTTTAGTCCAACTGACCGGTATAGAGGTTGAACCCACTATATCTCGGCATCAGCACACCGGAAGTTTAAGAGCGAGCGATATTATCCATTCGGCCATGCTGACGTGCACCAGAAGTGTACACAAGACATGTATTGGGACTCCACATATCCTAGAGGCATATCTGAGTGTATCCAGGTCACGAAGCAGCCACCGCAATCTCCTTCTATCAATTATTCCCTATGGACAGCAATCACCTTCACATTAGTAAGCGTTTGAGGGTAAAATCGTGGGAAGCTGCTATATGTGGGTGACTCAGTCACAGAATTATTAATCTGAGCCAGTGATGGACTCTAATATAACTTCTCCATGAGGTTGAACGGGGTAGGATTAATGGTAAAATCGAACCGAAGCACTTGACATGCCGACTGGCTGGGATTGGACCTAGAATTCACACATATCCTACATGGGTTTTAGATATTTCATTGTCAACAGACTCCAACCTAAAGCCCAGACTAAATACTATTTGTTGTTGTTGTTGTTGTTGTTGTTGTTGCTGTTGTTGTTGCTGTTGTTGTTGTTGTTGTTGTTGCTGTTGTTGTTGCTGTTGTTGTTGTTGTTGCTGTTGTTGTTGCTGTTGTTGTTGCTGTTTTTGCTGCTGTTGTTGTTGCTGTTGCTGTTGCTGTTGTTGTTGCTGTTGTTGCTGTTGTTGTTGTTGTTGTTGTTGTTGTTGCGTCTGCTCCCTTTGATCTCTAGCGTAGTGCATACATGTGCTACTATTTCTAGAGTACTGGGCTGATTTTTGCGTGTGGATTAGCTTTCTTAATTACCAGTGTCCTCCGCCATCAGGTGAACCCACTCCTACTTCAGAGGCACTTTTAATTTACGTCCCCAAGTCAAGGACGAGAAGTCAACATTGTAGTCCAACTGACCAGTATAGGGGTCGAACCCGCTACATCGGCAACAGCTCTTATCCATTCGGCCAAGCTTGCCTCCTACGGGGATGATATAAATATCCCTTTACGTTAAGATTTTGAAACTTACCCCGGCAGCGGGTGTATCCAGCCCTCTCTTTTCGATTTCCAACTGCCAAGGGGTGTCAAGCGTGTGCAACGGGCCCTGCTAATTTTCCCACATCCTTTTCCGTGAAGGCTGCCCCTGTTTATTACCACATGTTTAACAGTTGTTTAGTTTGAAAAAAAAAAATATTGTAAGAATTTTGTAACAATTTTGTAAGAGTATTGTAAGAACATTGTTAGAAGTTTAGTTAGAACTATGGAAGAATCCACAGCTTGATCATACATGATTTACTCGAACTACACGCGTGCACCGTATCACTCCACTCAGTCGCTCCACCCCGTACAGCGCAAGTCCAAATTAATGTTCCCTCTTAAAATCCCAACAGACACTACGACACGTCGCATATGTAAAAAGAAAAAATACGCACATTGATGCGAACCCGACAATAGGGCTCCTGTCTACAGACTATCTCGTTTCTCCACGGCAGAGAACACCCAGGAATATATTTTACATCTTGGTAATTAATCTGGTTACGAATTCGTTGCTACGACAAGTCTCAACATCATTCCGACGTAATTACAATTTCTGATATCCGCATATATATATTTATGGATTGATTGATTGATTAACTGTTACCGACGCCATTGCACAAAGAAGATACACCTATACAGAGGAATTTCGCTCAACGAGCACCTCGCATAACGAGTAATTCGCATAACGAGCAAAATAAATTGTAAAAAAAAAAAATGACTCGCTGAACGAGCGACGTTTCGCATAAAGAGTGACGAGGGGAGGGGAAGTCCCGGATTGTGCATCTGCTTGGAAGAAGCTTTGACCGGAGAGCGTTGTCAAATGTGACTTTGTGGGGTTTTGATTCAGTACCTGTAGAGCCTGTAGTCAACGAGATTGTGTCTTTGGCCAAGATCATGGGACTGGAGGTGGATAACAAAGATATCGATGAGCTTGTGGAACAGCATAGCCAAGAGTTGACCACCAAAGAGCTTATGGAATTACATTGTGTTTTACAGCAAGAAGTTTTGGAGGAGAGTTTTTCCGAGGAGGAGGAGAAGGTAACAGCAAACCATAATCTTCTGGCGCAATAAGAGAAATGCTGAAAGCATGGGAAACTGTTGCATCGTACACTGAGAACCATCACCCTAATAAGGCAGTGGCTATGAGAGCTACTAATTTATTTAATGATAATGCTGTGTCGCATTTCCACCCCATTCTGAAGCGTAGGCAAAAACACATTTCTCTAGACAGCTTTCTAGTAAACAAGAATTAGGTATGTATTATAAATTGTAAATTAATTATTTCAATTTCTTTTTGTTTTCTACAAATCGAATTCTCATTCCAGGTTCGTTCATTCCGCAATAGAAGAGGAAGATGAATCACGCTCCTTAACAATGTATATATAATTTTCTTTGAATAAACGTTATACACAAAATTTTGAGTATTTTTTCGGCATGGAACGCATTACCGTATTTTACATTAATTTGTATGGGAAAAACTGCTTCGCTTAACGAGTGTTTCGCTTTACGAGTAAGGTTCTGGAACGAATTATGCTCGTTAAGCGAGGTTCCACTGTATATGCTCCGTCCCTCTCGTCAGATGTATATGTACAGATATGCGGACTGCTCCCGTAGTCTCCCAAGTGTTAGAATTCATCACTCGGGAAGGTTAATCAATCAATCAATCAATCAATCAATCAATCAATCAATCAATCAATCAGGTGCCGTCTCCGCAGTGAAGGTTGGCCGCAATGGATCTCCAACGCTGTCTGTCTCTCGCCCTGACTGTACATTCTGTCAAGCTGATGTTCGCCCATCTCTTGATGTTATCCCCCCACTTGTATCATTGTCTACCTCTTGCTCGCTTGCCCTCAACCTTGCCCTCCAGTATGGATTTCATAATAGTGTCATGTCTTTCAACGTGGCCGAAATATTTCACTTGCCTCCTCTTTATTTCTTTCATAAACTTTCTCTTCATTCCCAGTTTTTCTAGAACCCCTGCATTTGATTGTTTCTGTTTCCATGAAATACGACAAATTCGTCTCTATATCCACATCCCCAGGGCCTCTATGTGACTTTCTAGTTGCTTGTTCAATGTCCATGCTTCCACGCCATACAGTAGCGTATGGTAGCAGGAAGGTTAACCCGGTCAATAAATACCTGCAGAATTCGGATGTGTCGGCTTAAAGGCGCAGTATCGCAGCTGTGCTGTAAATAGACACAACGCAACCACATCCGAAACAAAACTCTCCGGATGAACGCAGCAGAAGAAGAAGAATTCATCACGATACTTGGAAGACTGCTGCCAAAGACCGAAATTCGTGGAGTACATCATTACGCAAGGATGTAGCCACTTATGAAGCAAGCAAGACTGCAAGGGCTGTGAACAAAAATGATAGGAAAAAAACCCACTGCAGGAGATCCGCCTCCTGGAACGTCAAGCATTCTTTGCCCACATTGTCAAAGAACATTTCGAGCCAAACTAGGCCTTATCAGCCATCTTTGAACTCACGGCTCCAAACTTTCAACCCTACTGGATGAATTGATTGGTCATCATCATTCTTGATGGACAAACATCGTACATACGTGCAGATATGCTGACTCCTCCCATAGCACACTGATTATTCTTCTCTGCAGGCATGAGTGCGCGGAGGAAAAGATGACCAGACTTTCCCTCTCGTAGCGAAGCACGAGCTGTGGCATCAAACACATATCCGACCTCGCTCATGGCATTGACAGCGTAGCGTCATAACCGTTACACCAACACACCAGCTTAAAGATAAAACAAGTTCCGAAGCAGGAACCTGGCGTGGGTATGTTAATTGTTAAGACCACCACATTTTTTTTTGTAGGCATCAGTACGTAGGAATATGGGGCTAGTCTTTCCCTCCCGTAGCGAACGACTAGCTCTGGCATCCATCATACATTCTCAGTGTTATGTAATAATCGTTACATCAAAGCGCCGCCTGATTGCACCAATAATCAACATAAAACACACCTACTATTAGAAACATGGCTGAAATAATGCCATCCTGTTCATGTGGCTGAAATGTGGCTGAAATAGTGCATCCTGTTTGGTCTCTCCGGTGAAAAAAAAAACAAGCTTCTTCTAAACTTCCCTTTCACGTGCGCATTCTGTGATCAATGGGCGTGACGTGCTTTATCGTTTTCACCAACACCTCATTCCAAGCCATTTCTCCTGATCGATTCACATGAAACGAAAACATATGTGATTTACATGTGATTTATCTGGCACAGGTTTTAAGGGATTGTTCAGCAACAGTTTCATTACTAATTTGACGCGGTAATTAATTTATAAAACCATATCTATCTATCTATCTATCTATCTATCTATCTATCTATCTATCTATCTATCTATCTATCTATCTATCTATCTATCTATCTATCTATCTATCTATCTATCTATCTATCTATCTATCTATCTATCTATCTATCTATCTATCTATCTATCTATCTATCTATCTATCTATCTATCTATCTATCTATCTATCTATCTATCTATCTATCTATCTATCTATCTATCTATCTATCTATCTATCTATCTATCTATCTATCTATCTATCTATCTATCTATCTATCTATCTATCTATCTATCTATCTATCTATCTATCTATCTATCTATCTATCTATCTATCTATCTATCTATCTATCTATCTATCTATCTATCTATCTATCTATCTATCTATCTATCTATCTATCTATCTATCTATCTATCTATCTATCTATCTATCTATCTATCTATCTATCTATCTATCTATCTATCTATCTATCTATCTATCTATCTATCATCTATCTATCTATCTATCTATTCTATCTATCTATCTATCTATCTATCTATCTATCTATCTATCTATCTATCTATCTGATCTATCTATCTATATCTATCTATCTATCTATCTATCTATCTATCTATCTATCTATCTATCTATCTATCTATCTATCTGTCTGTCTGTCTGTCTGTCTGTCTGTCTGTCTGTCTGTCTGTCTGTATGTCCCTCCGTCCGTCCGTCCGTCCGTCCTTCCGTCCGTCCGTCCGTCCGTCCGCCCGCCCGCCCGCCCGTCTGCCTGCCTGTCTGTCTGTCTGTCTGTCTGTCTGTCTGTCTATTATAGAGTGAGTGAGAGAGTTAGTTAGTGTGAATGAGGGAGTGTGTGTTTGTGTAAGAAAGAAAGAAAGAAAGAAAGAGAGAGAGAGAGAGAGACACACACACACAGAGAGAGAGAGAGAGAGAGAGAGAGAGCGAAGAGAGAGAGAGAGAGGAGAGAGAGAGAGAGAGAGAGAGAGAGAGAGAGAGAGAGAGAGAGAGAGAGAGAGAGAAAGAGAGAGTTGAATTGCATCACTAATTTTTACGTTACAAAATGTATATGTAAAATTTTTTCTCCATTTATTTTTACAATTTTGCGAGAAAGCTCACGACAATCGTCACTGCATGTGTGTGTGAAGTGTGGGAGTTTGTTCATACTAGTTTCAGTGATTATGTGAGGCATCATATATGTGTCTAGATGTGAGGATGTGTGTGTGTGTGTATGTGTGTGTGTGTGAATGTGTATGTGGGGGATGTGTTTGTGTGTGGGATGTGTGTGTGTGGGGTATGTATGTGTGGAGGGGATGTGTGTGGGGATGTATGTGTGTGGTTGAAGGGATGATGTGATGGGTGAAGGATGTGTGTGTGGGTGTGGGATGTGTGTGTGTGATGGTTAGAAGTGTGTGTGTGGGTGTGTGATGGTTGGAAGTGTGTGTGTTGGTGGGTGGGGGTGTTTGTGTGGGTGGGGAATGTGTGTGTGGGTGAGTGCGTGAGGGATGTGTGGGTGTGAGGGTGTGGGGGTTATTGTGGGTTGAGGATGGGTGTGGGGGATGGGTGTGGGGATGTGTGTTTGTGGGGGATATGTCTGTGTGGATGGGGGTGTGTGTGGGTGGGGTAAGTGTGTGTGGGTTGAGGATGCATGGGTGGGTGGCGAGGGTGTTTGTAGGTGGGGATGTGTAGGTGGGTGGGAAATATGTGGGGATATGTGTGTCTGGGTGAGGGATGTGTGTGTGTGTGTGTGGGTGAGTGATATGTGTGTGTGGTTGGGTGGGGGAGGTGTGGTTGGTGTGGGATGTCCGGTTGGGTGAGGGATATATGAGGGTGGGGGATGTGTGTTTGGCTGGGTGGTTGGGTTGTGTGAGTGTGGGTTGATTGATTGATTGATTGATTGATCGATCTTTATTGATAGTTGGGTGGGTATGATATATATACTGCGCGCGCACAGTGTTCTTGTTTGACTAGATACATGAATATCTATAAATGCATCACGCTGCTTCTGTGTTAAATAAATACATAACGAATTCTCCACCCTACACCCCCTTTAATGTCCAACAATTTCGCGAGAGAGAAAACACCAAAACCAAAACGTCACGGAACTTGTCTAACATCATCGAATTAATTTCAGCTGGTGAATCTAAGAGAACAAGCTGTTCAACCACCGTCATGTTAAGTAATGCACGGGTAGCCGCTAGTTTTACACCAAACTGCCAAACATAAAACAACACGGTATGGTATTGAAACCTCCAGTGTATGAGGCAATCAACAAAGGTAAATGATCTAACGGCCAACGGTGTAGTGAGCTTGATTGGATAATCAATGGGTAAAATAAAAATTAACAGAAAATAAAGCATACGGAATGGTCTAGGAAGGATATAATTGCAATCCAGAAGCTCTAGTGGCGTGAGTTTTGTATTTTCAATACATGTAAGAAGCGCAAAAGTGGCTACAGTGTGACAAAAATAATCGATTTGGGAAGTGTGCTGATTGCAACGCTCTGCAAAGGACACCCAAGTTTAAAAGGATGTGCATAAAAAAATAATACACATTTACTTGTCCGCTGTAGAGCCTTCATCCGTAAAGACTGTAACCCCCCATTGCATAACATACATACAACATTAGACCACTACTTGGGACAAAAACCAGAATCATCTCCATGTACTGGATGGACGTTATTATCCAAAGTCTCGTCCCTTCTAAATCTGCTTCAAGAAGACGTTCCACATCTATAGTATCATGTATTTGATGAATCTTTTCCTTTGCTTTCATGTTACATCTAATTGCTTACCCAAATTCGAAGTACAATATCCTACGTTATGTATGAGTATCTGTTTTTCCCCTTCAAAATTAGACTTACGACGGGGAGTCGCGGTGTTGCAATGGCTAGCGCGCTTGTCTGAGGGCTCAGTGATCGTGTATTCAAATCCCCCTCCAGGCGAATTTTATTATAATTGCCCTAGACTGACAGATCAACCCAGCCTAAAACGGGTACCAGGGAATATCCAGGGAGGTAAATTCGACTGGCGTCATATGGACCAAAATCCCCATCAAGTGCTGGATGTTTTATAAAATACATGAACGTATAGTAGAGTCCTTATGAGGTCTAAATGAGTCCACGATCAGTCATTCTGAGGACTAAAAGAATTCCAGACCAGTCCTTTTAGAGTAAGCAACGGACAATTGGGAGTCTTTTGAATCTGACAAGTCCTCCTAAGGACCGGTCCTTATCAGGACCATTTCAACGCAATAATGAAAATGCCAGTCAGCGTGAACCCTATAATACTCAACCGAACCAGAGCAGAGGGAGAAAATATAACCAGTCCTGTTTAGGACTAGCACGAAAAATAACAAAGAAGGGACAAAATATTACAACTTACAAAAAAAAAATAAAAAACAACAACATCAACAACGGACCTCAGTTGTAACCGAAGCTGCAGAAGCAGGTTGAACGAAGCCGTATGTTTATTTATTTTTCCCTCGTAAATATTGGATTAGAATCGACCATATATCCAATATATCTAAAGGCGTGTAAATAATTCAATTATTGTTTTGTAACACCAAAATCACAATATACAAAACACTGATCAGACCAGTTGTGCTGTATGGCTCTGAAACCTTGAGTACAACGAAAGGAGACGAAGCCTTGTTACAAACCTTTGAGAACAAAATTTTAAGACGCATCTTTGGACCCATTAGGGATACACAAAGTGGAGAGTGGAAAAGAAGAAGTAACAAAGACATTTATGATCTGTTTAAGTCCCCGCTAATCACTGGTATCATGAAGGCTAATAGACTACAATGGCTGGGGCATATAGAAAGAATGGAAGATAATAGGGAAACAAAACTCGCTTACACTCAGGAAATAAATGACCGTAGACCCCGAGGTAGACCAAGAAGACGGTGGAGAGATAATACATGTACAGACCTACAAGCACTTGGAATCAACGACTGGCAAGAGAAGGTCCACCAGAGAGACGAATGGAGACGGATTGTATTTGCAGCAAAGAACCTCAATGGCTCGGAACGCTGAAGAAGAAGAAGAAGAAGATTTGTAGAACAGACATACACAACGGTTATTTGAAAACTTGAGTTACACTATACTGGAATACAACAGTTGTAATGCAGACATTTGTTATCATGCTGTGTCAGTTGTACTGCACACCTCGTCGGTTGGCCAGTTAACGCCGATCGAATTGACCATTCCATACGAATCTAAAATTGAGGAGACCACATATACACGATGGAGAAGTACAGTGACATGATCGCAAATCTGAGACAGGGAGGATATACTGTCAGGCTATTCGCCGTAGATGTACGAGCAAGAGGTCTAATCTCTCACTCCGTTTATGACGTGCTTAAGCAGCTAGGCATAAAGGGACAAGCGAGGACTCGGGTACTCGGGTACTCGAGCACCAAAGTCCAATATTTAAGCTAGCGAACAGTTTCGCATCTAAGATCTAGAACTTTTACTGCCTCGTGTCAACTCCTTAGCCATTTCTCCAGTTGAGTGCAGTGCACTTGAGACTGGTACTCTGCAATGTACTCGAAACCCACTTTGTAGCAGTCACCGAGATCAAGAATTGTCAGGCAAATCCCAGCACCCGGCAAACTTGCTTACGGTGGTGTAAGTAGTCTTGCAAGAACCGCGCTCCACAGCCGAGGCGGGGTAAGGGTTGGGGAGTCCAAACCCACAATCAGGTAGCCCAGAGAAAAATCTGGCTTTCTATGGGACGAGCGTATGTGCGGCTGTTTGAGCCTTTGGGGTACGAGGAAGGCAACATGGAAGAAACGACGTCTATTGATGCATAATGAACCGCCGATGCGGAGGCCACGACAGAGGCGAAACGCTGGGGAAGAAGCTGGCTTCCCACAGCGGAAAGTGCTAAGATATGTGTGAGGACACGAAGTACCGGATGCACGATGTTTTCCTTCCAGAGAGCGGGGTGTCTTGTGGGGGGGGGGGGGGGGGGAGAGAGGCAGAATACCCGTTTGTGGGACAGGTGGAATCGAACGCCTCGGAACAGGATACGAACTGAGGCCGGATAAAGAAACCCTGAGCAATGACCCGATTAGGCCCTTCCCCAGAGAATGTCATGAAGGTAAAGGGCCAACATATTCGGGGAAGGCGGTCTTCTTCTGACTATAGGAAGCCTCCCCTTGATGCGCTATATGAGCGGACGTTTCCAACCGTCTAGCCTATGGTTCCTTTCTAACGCACAGCTGTTTGATGCATTCTTACAAAGCACACTCACTAAGCTCTAATGGCGTCGTTTACTATAAAACACCAAAAATAATAACGCGACCTCCAGGGTGGTAACCACTCTGCAAAATTACAGGTAATTTATTAATGTGATGTTGTGGATTTAATATGATCGGGAAAGAAGAGAAGACACTATAAATGTCACGTTAACATAACGCATTGTTACTGACATTTGTCATCTCATGCTACTATAGTGTACTACTTCGATATGTCATTTAATCCCGTTCCCACGTTTGGTTTTGTTTGTAAATAATTTACTACACTTCTATCTATGCAACCTAGTTGGCTGACCTATTTCCGTTACATTGCTTTTGTTGATCTACTCATTGTGCTTCTGTCTTCACTTCACTGATTTGTCTCCTCGCTTACTATCGATTTTCGCCTCTGTCTTTCTCTTTCTTTCGCCCTGCACCCTTTTTCTCTCTGTTATTTATCTTATATTCTGTCAGCTGATAACATTTTTCTGTTGAGATTAGTACAAAGAAGTATAGTCTATTTCCAGTTTCTCTTTTTATTTCATATATTCAGTCTCCATTTCTAGCTGCCAACTCTGCTTGTCTATGTGTGTATTTGTTTTATCTCTCTCTCTCTCTCTCTCTCTCTCTCTCTCTCTCTCTCTCTCTCTCTCTCTCTCTCTCTCTCTCTCTCTCTCTCTCTCTCTCTCTCTCTCTCTCTCTCTCTCTCTCTCTCTCTCTCTCTCTCTCTCGCTATTTCTCTTCTGTCTAAAACTATATGATAAGGAAAGGTTCTTTTCTAAGCCTTGAAGTTATTGGGCATATGGTGCTAACCCCATATGTGTATAAACCAATCGGCACATGATCTATGTTGTGGTCAATAGCACACCAGTCGCCTTTTCTTCACCAAAACATTTCATGGCACCCAATTTAGGTTGGGTCAAGCTGGTTGCTCAGGTCAGTCTTTAAAAAAAATCCCGTCTCCAGGGGGATTCGAACACACGACCGTCGCACAGACAGACAAACGTACTAACCACTTCGTTACCGCGGCTTCCACGTTCTCTCGGAATCACAGTAAATGTCATTAGAAAACAGTAAGAGAAAAGGTTCGACCACATAATTAGGCTACCAAACGAACAGTATACTACAACAAGCAATGCTATATGAAGCCCATAAACGGGCACTCTCCCGCTGTCTGCTTCACCTGGACACCGCAAGGTACAAGAAGAACAAGATGAGAATGGTGATGGTGAGATGAGATGA
Source organism: Cepaea nemoralis (assembly GCA_014155875.1). Taxonomy (NCBI): domain Eukaryota; kingdom Metazoa; phylum Mollusca; class Gastropoda; order Stylommatophora; family Helicidae; genus Cepaea; species Cepaea nemoralis. Next base: position 23,061 of record JACEFZ010000209.1, read on the forward strand.
TATTAGTATATTATAATATGGCAAGTTCTCACAACTGAGAAGTGCAACTGAAGGCGATAGCAACTGATTGGATAACTTGGCTTGACTGCTTGAGGCTTGAGGGCCTATGCCCCACTGGAAATACATGTCAAAAGAAGATCACGAGACATCACCAGACGATGTAATAATGAAAGATGCTATCTCAAAGAAGAAGAGGAAGAATATTTCTACAGCGCTCGTGTTTGTTTTTCGCTACATTGGGATTTACTCGGTGTGACGAGAACACATATATGTACATATTACATTTCCACTTTTATCGTGAAAGGGGTGAGTTCGATTACAGGTTATATGTGTTACGATGCATTGAATCTTACAAGTTAAATCAGACTAGTTTCTGATAGAGACTATGAAACGATGGCAGGAAAAGCACCTGTTGCACTACGTCATAGGGATATCACCTAGTATATGTGAAATGCTTAGACTGACACACAAATACAACCGCGTGCAAGTCGGCATGGTGGCTATGGGTTAAGTTTTGCTTTGAGGCGGATTTTCAACATTGAATTGGGTTTCCAGGTCGACCAGGAAATGGCTTAGAAAGCGAAGGCGGTGGACGTGCTTTTATCACATTGCCCCCCTATTTAGGTCTGCATGGCCGATTGGATAAAAGCGCTTGCTATTAAACTTCCAGTGAGCTGATGGCGAGTTAGCGGGTTAAAA
>JACEFZ010000210.1:0-15520 GCA_014155875.1 Cepaea nemoralis
TATCTAGAATAGTGGAAAATTGTAGAAAGAATGTTGCAGGCACCGCTTGAAATAAATGTAATGTAAATAAATCTAGAAAATTGTGACGTTGAGGTAGAAAAACACCATAAGACAAATATCACTCATGGTGCTTTGTTTATTAATATTATTTTTAGTATCGCAAACCTCCACCTCCAAAGCACAGAGCAAAGCAGACGAGAGCACCAAGACACATGCAGAATGGCAATGAATCCTCAGATATCCTTACAGTAAGTACACATGATTGCGTGTAGCATGAATGTTGACAATAGCAGTATTGAAAATGCTTTTGTTTGATTCATCATCATCAAGTGCCGTGCCGGCTGGCGTAGGCGTTCATGGCTCTCCACAGATCTCGGTCTTTGGTTTTCTGGATCAACTCTGCTGCTGATATTCCTCCATGCCACCGTCTCAATCCATCCAGCATCACTTCTCTTGGTCTACCTCTGCCTCTCTTCCCCTCGATCTTTCCAGTTGTTACGATGTTCTCCAATGCCTCTCTTCTCATCACATGACCGAAGAAAGCTGTTTGTCTCTGTCTTATTGTTGTATATAATGTTCTAGTTTCATTAGCCTGTTTCAGGCAGTCGTCGTTAGTTACTCTGGCAGTCCAAGGAATTCGCAACATTCGTCTCAGGAACCACATCTCTGTTGCTTCTAATTTCTTCTTAATTTGTTCATTTACATTCCAAGATTCACTGCCATACAGCAAAACTGGTTCTACATAGCATTTCAGCACTCTCTTTCTTACATTCAGTGATAGTGACTTATTGCATAAGATACTCTTCATTTTCTGAAATGCGGCTTTTGCCTGCCCTATTCTGCTTCCTAATCTCTGTTGTACATCTTCCATCTGATGTTATAAATGCCCCTAGGTATCTAAAATTATCAACTTGGTTAAGGATTTTCCCTTCTATTTCTATGTCACATTTTGGTGTCACCATTTTCTTTGATATTACCATTGTTACTGTTTTCTTGATATTCAAGGAGAGTCCTTTCCTTGCACTCTCTGTTACTACAACTGTCTAATAATTGTTGTAGGTCTGTTGAATTATCCGCCACCAATACTGTGTCATCTGCATAGCGTATATTATTTATATTATAACCTCCAACTAGTATTCCTGGCATCTCTTTGATCTCTCTCTTTATAACTTCGCTATACAGGGAGAAAAGATCTGGTGACAAGACACACCCTTGTCGTACTCCTAGCTTTATCTGTTCGTAACTACCCTCTTTATTTCCCATTTTAATTGCTGCTACTTGGTTCCAGTAAACATTCTTTATTATTCTTAAATCTTTTCCATCAATGTTGATATCTTCCAACATTTTAATCAGTTCATCATGTTTTACTTTATCAAATGCCTTAGTATAATCTATGAAGCACAAATATATGTCTCTCTGTTTCTCTATTGACCTTTCTATTAGTGTCCGTAATGTATAAATTGCATTGTTTGTGCCCTTTACTTCCACAAATCCATACTGTTCTTCACTAATTTCCATTTTTCTTTTCTTTTTGGTTCTTCTCATTATGATTCTGAGTAGAAGCTTAGTGATATGGTTTATAAGGTTAATTGTACGAAAATCTTCACAAACAATTGCTCCTGGTCTTTTTGGTATAGCTATAAATACAGATTTCAGCATATCACTGGGTAAATATCCACTGCTGTAAATATCATTCAACATTTTGGTTAATATATCTACTCCAAATTCTCCCAATACTTCTAATTCTTCTATTGTGATTTCATCTGGCCCAGCTGTTTTTCCTTTCTTCATACGTTTCATAGCGTCAGCGACTTCTTCTTTCAGAATAGGTGGACCTTCTAAGTTACTATCTTCTGTTAATTCTTCCCTTTCTCCTACATATAATTCTCTTATATACTCATTCCACCTCTTCATTATAGCATCTTCCTCTAATATTATCTTTCCTGTTTTTGATTTCAAACACCCGTATTTATTCTTATTTTTCTTCCTGTAAGCTCACTGATTTGTCTGTGCATATTTTTTGTATCTTTAATGGAATTTAATTCAATTTTTTTGCATTGCTCGTTTAACCAACTTTCTTTAGCCTTCCCACATTTATCTTTTATTTCTTTATTTATCTTAGCGTATTCTTGTTTGTCATTTTTACTCTGTTTTCTTTTGTCCATCAATTTTAAGATATCTTCATTCATCCATTTTTTCTTAGCTATTTTGCCTCTCTCCGGTAATACTTCTTTGCTAGTTTGATGAATGGAGTCCCTTAACATTTCCCATTGTTCATCTATACTCTGTATTTTAGTTATTGCATTGTACCTATTTTTCACAGTCACTCTGTATTGTTCTTGCATTTCTTTATCTATTTTCAGAACCTCTTTATTAAGTCTCATGTTCTTAACCATTTTTTCCCTCTCTTTAATCTTACTTTTATTTGTCCACATAGTGGTACATGATCACTATTACAGTCAGCACCAGGCATTGTCTTTACATTAATTAAAGCATTTCTAAATCTTTTATTAATTAGTATGTAGTCAATTTGGTTGCGTATTTTCTTATCAGGGCTTATCCATGTGTACAGTCGTCTTTTATGGTGCTTAAACCATGTGTTTCCAATTATCATATCATTGATATTTGCCCATTCTATTAGCTTTTCCCCTCTTTCATTTCTTGTACCTAAACCATAATTCCCCACTACATCCTCCATTTTTCCCTTTCCTATTTTTGCATTAAAGTCACCAAGTATTATCTTTATTTCTTGTGTTCCAATTTGAGCCATCGCCATTTCTATTTCGTCGTAAAAGTGTTGTATTTCTTCCTCACTACTGCTTGCTGTTGGTGCATATACTTGTATAATATTTATGTCTATTGGTTTGCCTTTGATTTTTACCATAATAACTCTATCTGAAATACATCAGTATCCATTAATAGACTTGGCTGTTTTTTCGTCTAATATTATTCCTACACCTTTTTCATGTGTATCCCCTCCAGAATAAATTATTGTGTGATTGTCAGCTATAATTTTGCCCGATCCCTTCCATCTCATCTCACTAACGCCTAGTATATTCATTTTCATGCTATCCATCTCTCTTAGAACATTGGTCAACTTTCCTAGCTCATTTAATGTCCTAACATTCCATGTTCCTACTCTAAATTTATTTATTTTAGTTACGATTTTGCCATCAGTAGCTGGATGACGGTCTGGTGTCACCTGTGGCTCATGACTGTCCCTACCGGACGAGGATGCCCTAAGACAGCCATTAACGTCCTTCACTAACTTTGATATATGTTTTGCCATGAAGTCTTGGGAAGATAATGTGGTGGTTTCCCCTTGCCTTCCACATTCACATGGTGGTCTTTTTACCTATGCCTTTGACAGCCATTTCCGACTGTAAGGACAAGTGAGTGCCCTGCTCTGCTCAGCTGCAGAGTTGTCCACTTATTCCGGTGGATACTCGGTCCCCAGAGCTGTGTTAGCCACACCGTAGTGTGTTTCCATCCTCTACCGCGGGGAGGTGCAGTTGGGATTTTCCCTTCATAAAGTTGTGGTCTATGACCAAAACTCTCCAGTACTTTTTGTTTGATTATAGAATAATTTTTGAGGTTATGTAAAATATATTTACTGCTGATAAACACTTGACATATTGAATTTCTTTCATGAATTGTTAATTGGCTTTGAAACATTTAATTTGACTTCTTTCTTATTCTTCTATTTGTCTTTTTAAGTCCCTCAGTATCAGAATACGAAGAGTGTTATGGAATATGTTCCGTTATGTGCTTCAGCCACCGTAGTATTTAATGTCTCAGTTTTGCTTTTTATCCATCTATTGCAAAAACATCCTTTCTCTTTTTTCCCTTTGTATCATAACAGCATTGCTTTCTGTGGATAATTAGCAAGTAATATAGGTGATATGTAGCCAAATAATTAAACTTGCTACTTTTTATACAGTCCAGCACAACACTGCTGCAGTTTGTTGTCTGATATTGATATTTCTGATCCTGTCCCTTCTTGTTATGTTAAGCATTATGTGTAGTTATTGCATCAATGTTATTACAGACTGTATGTTTCCCTTACATGTTAATGTCAAGGTCTGATTGACACTGATAGAATGAAGTAGGAAAGAAAATCATAGGTGTCGGTTTATTTAATCCCCTGTTTGTTCTGTAACATTGTGACATCTGCCCAATGATCTGGCTTTGTTGCATATGTTCAGTTTCAGGTCTAATTGTTTCATCTCATGGAATTATGTTTTTTAGACATGTGAAGTCCTTCCATTACTTGCTTTAGCTGATATTTTCAGTATAGATTTTATTTTTATTTCTTTTGTTTTGCATGATTGTCATTGCTTTTTTCAACATTGATTCAATAGCGTAATTTCTGCATATGCCTTCAAATAGTGTACTTGTAGTTGTAGATTTTCTTTGAAGTTTCTATTAATGCATGACCATCCTAGTCTTTACATGCACTAGAAAGAGTTTGGTTATGCACAGTTGCCTTTAAAAAAATATTTATGGTACTGTAAAAAAGATCTGGAAAGTAAAGATGGTAGCGCGATATTGATCACAGTACCCATCAAGTGCTGATTGGTCTATTAAAATGTGTACCCCTTGAAGCTGTGCTTTAATAATAAGAGAACATGTCTGACGGAATGTAGATGGTAGAAACAGCAAAAGTAGTGAATGAGAAAGCTATTTTGGTACAAAGCATGAATTTAACAACAAATAAGAACAAAACTATATTGAATATAAGATAGCTAGAAAGAAATTCCAAGAGTAATCAAGGAACTCAAAACAATGTCTTCCCATAGTGAATGTATACAATAAAGACACAAACAATAAATTGTACATTTTATAGCCTAGCATTTTTTTTTTTTTTGCGCTCAAGGGTTGTCTATACACTTCTTCTAGTAGTGCTGGACTGAACTTTGCATGTGGATTAGCTTTCCCTGTTAACAGTATTCCTCACCATCAAGTGAACCCACTCCAACTGCAGAGGTACTTGTAATTTATGTCCCCAAGTCAAGGATGATGGGGTCAACATTTTAGTCCAACTGTCCAGTGTAGGGGTTGAACCCCTTATCTCGGCATCAGCACACAGAATGTTTAAGATTGTGCGTTCTTATCCATTCGGCCTTGCTGACCTCCAAACAATGTCTTCTCATTGTGAATTTACACAATGAAGACACAAACAATAAATTTTACCATTTATAGCCTGGAATATTTTGTTGCGTCTCATGTACATATCGTAGGATTCACACATGAACTAAAGCAAAGAGATAAATCCTTCAAGCTGAAATAAACAACACACATATTCACACTGTGTGATTATGTGTGTGTGTTGCGTATTTCAGCTTGACGGGTTTTATCTTTTTAGTTGGTTAGTTAGTTAGTCGACAGATCATCCTCATTGCACATCGAACCATTCAGTCCATAAGTGCTCGGATCCCCTCCTCAGCAAATCCCGCAGCGTGTAGCGGCTAACGACACCAGTTCTGTGTTGGTTTATCTTCTTTGGCTTCCTGCGCAGTGTTCTTGTTTGGCCACCCCTCTTTTAATTTGCTGTTCTCGCAGTCTGGCCATGGTTGTAGATTCACAGTCATCACTTGGTTCTCGCAAAAGTCTTACTTCTCGTAGAGCATTCAGAATGTCAGCCTGGTCCATGGCGCGTGCGCCCTCCACAGTAGCCTTACCTGCGAGCTTGTCAGCCCGCTCATTTCCTTGTACTCCCGCATGCCCTGGCACGAAGATGAAACTAATCTTTGCCAGCCGAGACCGCTCCAGAGACAGCAACCATTCTCTTCGGATCCACCCCACCTCTATCCTCTTGAGCATGCTCATTGAGTCGCTAAGGAAACATACCCTAGTGAATGTCTGTGTATCGAGCCATGCTATTGCTTTACTTACTGCCATGACTTCCATAGTCAGGCTACTTGTGGTCTCAACAACAGCACCAGAGTCCTACTTCACAATTCTCCTCCGTCTCGCGCCGTAAAGGCCCATGAGCTTCTCACATGTCGGACGACCAACCCATCTGTGTAGATCAGGGGTCACCAAACTTTTTTCACGGCGAGCCGGATAACTGACAAAAATGACGTGTGCGGGCCGGATGCTCATTCTGTACAATACTTGCGCCGTCTCCGTGGCGAAGGTATTACGGACGCGCTTCGTAATCCCGTATACCCGAGTTTGAAACACAACTGCGCGCGATTTGGCAGCAGACCGCGTTGCGCTTGTTTTTTACCTTATTTTATGGGTGCCGGTCGTTCAGAAAGCAATGACTAACTACTGAACGTAAACTTGCCAAGACATCAACAACAGCAACAATTCTGGTGTTGACTGCAAACGTCCTTATAGGATATGCAACTAATATTAACAATACTTGCAAGCCAGAACGAAATCTCAGGGGGGAAAGACGAAAATCTAAGTTAATCATGGGTGAGCGGCGTGCAATGAAATACAAACCAACATATTTATTCACTGAAAAAAAAAAGTTATCAAAGAAGACGACGTATCCGAATCTCACAAACAAAGCAGCATATAAGGTTAGTGAAATGTGTAAAACTGATATTTGGCTTTCAAAATATCATCAATGTTTGGTTTGGAATTGCTGCATCCAATCAAGAGAATTGCTTTCAAATGTTTTCTCTGTCTGGTCTGTCGGTCTTGTCTGGTCTGGTCTGGTCTGGTCTGGTCTGTTTGTCTGCCTGTGTCTGTCTGTCGGGGGGGGGGGGGGGGGCTGAGTGGTCTCAAGGTATGGTGTCCGCCTCGAGTACTGGAGGTCCCGGGTGTAAGCCCTGGTGAGGGCCGAGATTTTTTCACGTGGACTTCTAGTAACAAACTTTCCCCTGGTCTCCGGGTAGTGAGATCGGACACCCGTGTGTATTGTTGCGCACGTAAAAAATCCCTTGGCAGTTGGAAATCGGAGAAGAGTAGCCTAACGGCGCTGCCCGGGCAAAATTTCGAGTTACTGTTGTACCCAAAGTATTTCAGGATCCTCGCCGGTGTTACGGAGTTCGTGCACTGAGCTGAGATTCTCCGGACTCAGGCTTAAGTTAGGAGTAGAACGGAGCACTTAAGTGTGCCGTGATGTTGATCAGTCGACTAAACTAAACTAAACTAACTAATATTTTCGTAATAACACGAGGCTTCTATGGCATTTTTATGCTATGTTTGTTACTTTATTGCCTCTATTCACACTTGTAGTTCACTAACCTATCACTGTCAAAGAAATCCTTGTGACATGCCTATAAAATGGATGACAGGCAAAAAGAAGTAAATATTTCTTGAGCAGCGGACCTGTGTTGACAGGCGGACGCATCTGGGGAGGGAAAGATGTGTGTGTGTGTGTGTGTGTGTGTGTGTGTGTGTGTGTGTGTGTGTTGCCATGGAAACCATGGTAACGTTAGAGCGTAGGTGGCACTACAATAAGCCGGGGAAGGATATGGGATGGCGCGAAATAAGCAAACATTACAATAAACAAGAAAATCTAGATACAATAATTTATAATTGAAAATAGTAAATTTAAGACACATAGCAGCCAGAAGACCTCCTACTATTTTAAACATAATATTTACATTTAAATTGTATCACGACGTCTCGTGTTCCATACTTTATATCAAGCAAGTTCGAGTACCGTCGGCGGGCCGGATGAAGTGACGTCTCGGGCCGGATCCGGCCCGCGGGCCGTAGTTTGGTGACCTCTGCCCTAGATATACAACGAAAATGTAATGGAGTTTTTCATGTCAACTCCACAGAGGCAAGCTGATCTTATGCCTGACTCTTAGGCTTCACAATGTCCATCGACAGAGGCCACTGTATACTTTTAAATTAATTAAATGTGTAATCTGTTGAAGGTCTTAAGTGAGTGAATGTGCGACCATGATGACACATGCAAGATCAGCGCGCTATTGACAATAGCACTGGCGGCAACCATGTAGGCACATTCATAAACAGCGCGCTATTGACAGTAGCACTGAAGGCAACCATGTAGCACATTCATAAGCAGCGCGCCATATTGATAGTAGCATTGGAGGCACCCATGTAGGCACATTCATAATCAGCGCGCTATTGATAGTAGCATTGGAGGCAACCTTGTAGGCACATTCACAATCAGCGCGCTATTGACAGTAGTAGAGGAGGCAACCAGGTAGGGTCATTCATAATCAGCGCACTATTGACAGTAGCACTGGAAGCAACCTTGTAAGGACATTCATAATAAGTGCGCTATTGACAGTAGCACTGGAAGCAACCATGTAGGCACATTCATAATCAGCGCGCTATATGACAGTAGCACTGGGGGAAACCACGTAGGCACATTCATAATCAGCGCGCAATTGACAGTAGCACTGGAAGCAACCATGTAGGCACATTCATAATCAGATCGCAATTGACAGTAGCACTGGAAGCAACCATGTAGGCACATTCATAATCAGCGCGCTATATGACAGTCGCACTGGAGGCAACAATGTAGGCACATTCATAATCAGCGCTCTATATGACAGTCACACTGGAGGCAACAATGTAGGCACATTCATAATCAGCGCCCTCTGTGACAGTAACACTGGAAACAACCATTCATAATCAGCGCCCTCTGTGACAGTAACACTGGAAACAACCATTCATAATCAGCGCTTTCTGTGACAGTAACACTGGAAACAACCATTCATAATCAGCGCTCTATGTGACAGTAGCACTGGAAACAACCATTCATAATCAGCGCCCTATGTGACAGTAGCAGGCTTGCCCACTGGCGGCGACCATATTGTTAGTTTTTGCATATTCTTTACAGGATGCAGCACTCAAGTCCATAATCTTTTGGGCTGTTTGTGATTCCTGAGCAAGTTTTACGTTCAGTAGACTGACATTGTTTTCCGAACGACCGGCACCCATACCACTGTAAGGAAACCAACGCAATGTGGTCTGCTGCCAAATCTCCCGTGTTGTGTTTCGAAGGCGAAATGTTGGATTACTAATTGCATTCGTAACTCTTTCGCCACAGAGCCGGCACATTTATAATCGAGTTTTGTTTCCCTATTGTCTTTATTCTTTCTTTATGCCCAGCCATTGTAATCTATTAGCCTTCATGATACCAGTGATTAGCGGGGACTTAACAGATCATAAATGTCTTTGTTACTTCTTATTTTCCACTCTCCACTTTGTGTATCCCTAATGGGTCCAAAGATGCGTCTTAAAACTTTGTTCTCAAAGGTTTGTATCAAGGCTTCGTCTCCTTTCGTTGTACTCCAGGTTTCAGAGCCATACAGCACAACTGGTCTGATCAGTGTTTTGTATATTGTGATTTTGGTGTTACGAGATAGCGCCTTTGATTTTAGTAGATGTTGTCGTGCATAGTATATCTTATTTCCAGAACTGATTCTAGTTTGCATTTCTTCCCTTATGATGTTGGAGCAGTTGAAGATTGTACCCAGGTATTTGTATGTTTCCGTTCTTTTAATGGTCATATTATCTATTTGTATGTGGCCAGAGTTTTCAGCCATTCCTTATCATGAAATAATCATTTATTCTTTCTTATCTTGGTTGATACCCAGCCCCATCTGTTGGACTTTTCCCTTTAAGTGAGTCAATATTTCCAATGTCTAAATAAAGATAAAGACATTATTTCATTCATGGACAATCAATAATACATGACTCACTAAAATACATTTTGACATGGCAATTATAATTACACAAGTATCATCGCGCCATGGAAACAATTGTAGAGGTTAACTTCCAAATCTCCCGCGGCTGATTTTGAACCCTCGACTAGGTACAAGTGTAAAACGCATTCAACTGCCTTCAAGTCACAGCGAAACAACATTCCTATCTTCGACATCGGCTGAGAGAGACAGAGGCCAAGCGGGTGTGTGGCGAGTGCGGTTACATCGATCGCCTGAGAGAGACAGAGGTCACGCGGGTGTGTGGCGAGTGCGGATACATCGATCGGCTGAGAGAAACAGGGGCCACGCGGGTGTGTGGCGAGTGCGGTTACATCGATCGGCTGAGAGAGACAGAGGCCACGCGGGTGTGTGGCGAGTGTTGTTACATCGGTTCCAGTGAACCAGTAATTAAACTGTGACAAGACACGTGTTCAAAGGATTATTTATTGTAAGGTGATAATTAAGTTTTTCGATGTCAATATTTTCTGGGTCTCTCGGAAAGCTGATTTCGTTATGACAAGTATAATTGTCACATGGTTCAAGCATGAGGCGTCTTCAAATGTTCGTTGCCCCAGAAAGGATGAGCCCTGATCATCATCATCAAGTGCCATGCCGACTGGCGTAGGCGTTCATGACTCTTCACAGATCTCGGTCTGTGGTTTTCTGGATCAACTCTGCTGTTGATTTTCCTCCATGCCACTGTCGCAATCCATCCAGCATCATTTCTCGTGGTCTGCCTCTGCCTCTCTTCCCCTCGATCTTTCCAGTTGTCACGATGTTCTCCAGCGCCTCTCTTCTCATCACATGACCAAGAAAAGCTGTTTGTCTCTTTCTTATTGTTGTATATAATGTTCTAGTTTCATTAGCCTCTTTCAGGCATTCGTTGTTAGTTACTTTGGCAGTCCAAGGAATTCGCAACATTCGTCTCAGGAACCACATCTCTGTTGCTTCCAATCTCTTCCTAATTTGTTCATTTACATTCCAAGATTCACAGCCATACAGCAAAACAGGTTCTATATAGCACTTCAGCACTCTCTTTCTTACATTCAATGATAGTGACTTATTGCATAAGATATTCTTCATTTTCTGAAATGCAGCCTTTGCTTGCCCTATTCTGCTCTTAATCTCTGTTGTGCATCTTCCATCTGATGTTATAAATGTCCCTAGATATTTAAAACTATCCACTTGGTGAAGAATTTTCCCTTCTATCTCTATTTCACATTTGGGTGTCACCTTTTCTTTGATATCACCATTGTTACTGTTTTCTTGATATTCAAGGAGAGTCCTTTCTTTGCACTCTCTGTTACTACAATGTCCAACAATTGTTGTAGATCTTTTGCATTATCCGCCATCAATACTGTGTCATCTGCATAGCGTATATTATTTATATTATAACCTCCGAATATTATTCCTGGCTTTTCTTCATTATTACTTCGCTATAGAGGGAGAAGTGATCCGGTGACAAACACATCATTGTCTTACTCCCAGCTTTATGTGTTCATAATTTCCTTCTTTATTTCCCATTTTAATTGCTGCTATTTGGTTCCAGTAAATATTTTTTATTATTCTGAGATCTTTCCCATCAATGTTAATATCTTCCAACATTTTAATCATTTCATCATGTTTTACTTTATCAAATGCCTTAGTATAATCTATGAAGCACAAATATATGTCTTTCTTTGTCTCTACTTGATCTTTCTAATAGTGTTCGTAATGTGTATATTGCATTGTTTGTACCGCTTCCTTCCACAAATCCATACTGTTCTTCACCAATTTCCATTTTTATTTTCTTCCTTGTTCTTCTCATTATAATTCTGAGTAGAAGCTTAGTGACATGATTTATGAGGTTAATTGTTCGAAAATCTTCACATTCAATTGCTCCTGGTCTGTTTGGTATAGCTATAAATACAGATTTCAACATATCGCTTGATAGTTATCCATTGCTGTAAATATCATTCAACATTTTGGCTAATATATCTACGCCAAATTCTCCCATTACTTTTAATTCTTCTATTGTGATTCCATCTGGTCCAGCTGATTTTCCTTTCTTCATATGCTTGATAGCAACATCAACTATTTCTTTTAGAATAGGTGGGCCTTCTAAGTTACTTTCTTCTGTTAATTCTGCACTCTCTCCATCATATAAGTCGCTTATATACTTATTCCACCTCTTCATTAGTTTAATTGAGACATGTCTACTTCATCGTAAAAATGTTGTATTTCTTCATCACTACTGCTTGTTGTTGGTGCATATACTTGTACAATATTTATATCTATTGGCTTGCCTTTCAATTTGACCATAATAACTCTCTCTTAAATACACCAGTAACCAGAATAAATTATTGTGTGTTATTCGTTTATAATTCTGCCTGATCCCTTCCATCTCTTCTCACTTACGCCTAGGATATTTAATTTCATACTTTTCATTTCACTTATAACACTGTGTAACTTTCCAAGCTCATTTAACGTTCTAACATTTCATGTACCTATTTTAAACTTATTTGTTTTAATTAAGATGCTACCTTCAGTCTGTGGATGACGGTTTGGTGGCACCCGTGGCCCTTGACTGTCCCGACCGGACGAGTATGTCCTAAGACAGTCGTTGACATCGTTTAATGACATTGAAGTGTGTTTAATTATGAAGACTTGGGAAGATAGTCTAGTGGTTTCCCCTTGACTTCCACACCCACATGGAGTTCTGCTACGTCAGCCTTTGATAATCCAATCCGAATGTCAGGACAAAGTGAGTGCCCTTCTTTGCCCAGCTCCAGTTAATCTTGTTGGTTACACAATCCTTTTTGTTTTAAACATCTGAAATTAAAACATACGACGGAACATTGTATCTAATATAGAATCAGATTAAAGCCTGTTGTGGAACGAACGTGATTGGGCTAATATCGCCGAGTGCGAGTCATGGGTTACTAGTGGACCAATGAAAAGTTACGTCAGGATAACAATATGGTATTCAGGTTAACATTCTAGTTCTTAAATCAGCTGACTGAGGCAAACGTTAGAAACACGAGTTCGTCCAGATACGCGGTCTAATTGAAGAATTGAGTTCATTGTTGCTTAATCTGTGGGGAACTTTTCTTATACAGAGAAGGTGAAGTCATAGAAGCGTCTTGGCAGACGATAATTAGAGTGGTTTGCCCAGCCTCCCGTGCACTTCATAGATCACTCCCTCTTAACTGATACAGAGAAAACCATCTAGATATGCTCACAGGAAACACTGACAGAGCACATGAACTCTCTAGAAGACTTTACAATTAAATTGTTGTCCGGTTGACTTTATAAAGCATCACCGCGATCTACCCAAACCTTCTTCTTTTGTTCTTTATTCTCCCAGTGAGGCATATGTCCTCACCCAACTCACGCCAAGCAGTTCTAATTTTAGCCATCTCCTGCAGTTCCCCCAACGTCGACTCCACATGATCCATTCCTGTCTTTGATTCTCATATCTGTGCATGATAGGTCTCCCACTATTTCGCCTTGTGGGTTCCAGACAAAGGGGTGTCTAGTTATGCTATCCTCGGTTTTCTCAGCGCATGTCCTATCCAGAGCTAGCATCTTTTACTCACCTCTTGATTCATTGAAATTTGTTTAGTTTTCTCCACGAGCCCTAATCTGTCATATCTCTTTAGTTTCTCCACGAGCCCTACATTGCCGATTCTGTCATATCTCGTTAGTTTCTCCACGAGCCCTACATTGTCGATTCTGTCATATCTCTTTAGTTTCTCCACGAGCCCTACATTGTCGATTCTGTCATATCTCTTTAGTTTCTCCACGAGCCCTACATTGCCGATTCTGTCACATCTTTTTAGTTTCTCCACGAGCCCTACATTGCCGATTCTGTCACATCTCTTTAGTTTCTCCACGAGCCCTACATTACCGATTCTGTCATATCTCTTTAGTTTCTCCACGAGCCCTACATTGCCGATTCTGTCATATCTCTTTAGTTTCTCCACGAGCCCTACATTGCCGATTCTGTCATATCTCTTTAGTTTCTCCACGAGTCTTACATTGCCGATTCTGTCATATCTCGTTAGTTTCTCCACGAGCCCTACATTGCCGATTCTGTCATATCTCTTTAGTTTCTCCACGAGCCCTACATTGCCGATTCTGTCATATCTCTTTAGTTTCTCCACGAGCCCTGCATTGCCGATTCTGTCATATCTCTTTAGTTTCTCAACGAGCCCAACATTGCCGATTCTGTCATATCTCTTTAGTTTCTCCACGAGCCCTACATTGCCGATTCTGTCATATCTCTTTAGTTTCTCCACGAGCCCTACATTGCCGATTCTGTCATATCTCTTTAGTTTCTCCACGAGCCCTACATTGCCAATTCTGTCATATCTCTTTAGTTTCTCCACGACCCCAAAAGTGCCGATTCTGTCATATCTCTTTAGTTTCTCCACGAGCCCTACATTGCCGATCCTGTCATATCTCTTTAGTTTCTCCACGAGCCCTACATTGCCGATTCTGTCATATCTCTCTAGTTTCTCCACGAGCCCTAATCTGTCATATCTCTTTAGTTTCTCCACGAGCCCTACATTGCCGATTCTGTCATATCTCTTTAGTTTCTCCATGAGCCCTACATTGCCGATTCTGTCATATCTCTTTAGTTTCTCCACGAGCCCTACATCGTCGATTCTGTCATATCTCTTTAGTTTCTCCACGAGCCCTACATTGCCAATTCTGTCATTTCTCTTTAGTTTCTGCTCGAGCCCTATATTGCCGATTCTGTCATATCTCTGTAGTTCCACTGTTCTTTCATGTCTCTTTAGTTCTACTGTTCTGTCATATCTCTTCAGTTCCACTATTCTGTCATATCTCTTTAGTTCCACTATTCTGCACAGGCATCAGTTAATGGATATTACACCACAACCTACTCCTTCTAAAGCACAGGTTCCTAAGAACCAGGCATTAACTAAGCTAACCTTTCGTGGAGAGATATAATACAACCTTTACGTGACAACAGTCAAAACATATTCTTTATTGCCGACTTATCATATAAATCTACCAAGAACACTACATACATCAGCGAAAGAGCCATTGTCACCGTATGCCAGATCAACATGATCTATCAGTGTTAGTGCTAGTGCCAAGCCACCTACATAGCCAGATCAGAAAGTCAGTTGGGAATTAAAGAAGTGGACACAAACCAACGTAGGCAGATCAGAAAGACAGTTGGGGGATTCGAGTAGTGGAACACATACCAACATAGGCAGGTCGGAAAGACAGTTGAGGATTCGAGTAGTGGAACACATACCAACATAGGCAGGTCGGAAAGGCAGTTGAGGATTCGAGTAGTGAGTGGAACACATACCAACATAGGCAGATAAGAAAGACATTTGAGGATTCCAGTAGTGAGTGGAACACAAACCAACATAGGCAGGTCGGAATGACAGTTGAGGATTCGAGTAGTGGAACACATACCAACATAAGCAGGTCGGAAAGACAGTTGAGGATTCGAGTAGTGGAACACATACCAACATAGGCAGGTCGGAAAGACAGTTGAGGATTCGAGTAGTGGAACACATACCAACATAGGCAGGTCGGAAAGACAGTTGAGGATTCGAGTAGTGGAACAACATACAACCATAGGCAGGTCGGAAAGACAAATGAGGATTCGAGTAGTGGAACACATACCAACATAGGCAGGTCGGAAAGACAGTTGGAGATTCGAGTAGTGGAACACATACCAACATAGGCAGGTCAGAAAGACAGTTGGAGATTCGGGAGTAGAAAAAATACCAACAAGGCAGGGACGAAAGACAGTTGGAGATTCGAGTAGTGAGTGGAACACAAACCAACATAGGCAGGTCGGAAAGACGGTTGGGGATTCGAGTAGTGGGAAACAAAAAGGAGGTCGG
>JACEFZ010000211.1:0-10761 GCA_014155875.1 Cepaea nemoralis
TTAAAAACTGTAAAAATAACCCCCAAAAAAAAAAAACAATTTTTTAACTGTAGAACAATATATATACTGTAGAACAATATATATACTGTAGAACAATATATACAACTATAGAACAATATATACAACTGTAGAACAATATATACTACTGTAGAACAATATTTCCACTGTAAGAAAGTAGACCATTATAGACAACTGTAAGAAAGAAGACCATTATATACACCTGTAGAACAATATATACAACTGTAGAACAATATATACAACTGTAGAACAATATATACAACTGTAGAACAATATATACAATTGTAGAACAATATATGCAACTGTCGAACAATATATACAACTGTAGAACAAATATACTAGAACAATATATGCAACTGTCGAACAATATATACAACTGTAGAACAAAATATACAACTGTAGAACAATATATACAACTGTAGAAGAAAATATCAATATATACAACTGTAGAACAATATATACAACTGTAAGAAAGTAGACTATTATATACAACTGTCAGAACAATATATACAACTGCTCGAACCAATATATATCAACTGTAGAACGTAGACTAATATACAACTGCTAGAACAATATATACTAACTGTAGATCAATATATACAACTGTAGAACAATATATACAACTGTTCGTAACAATTATATACAACTTGTCAGAACAATTATATACAACTTCAGAACATCTACTACAACTGCTAGGCAACATATATTACCAACTGTAGAAAGGACCATTATATACAACTGTTCGAACAATATATACAACTGTAGAACAATATATCACAACTGATAGGAAACAATATATACAACTGTCGAACAATATATACAACTGTTGATCAATGCTATACAACCTGTTAGAACTCAATATATCCAACTGTAGAATCCAATCTTATACAACTGTCAGAACAGTATCCATATAGCAACTGTTAGAACAATATATACAACTGTAGAACAATAATATACAATCTGCTAGAACAATATATGCAAACTGTAGAACTAATACAACTGTAAGAAAGTAGACCATTATATACAACTGTAGAACAATATATATACAACTGTAAGAAAGTAGACCATTATATACAACTGTAGAACAATATATACAACTGTAACACAATATATACAACTGTAAGAAAGTAGACCATTATATACAACTGTAGAACAATATATACAACTGTAAGAAAGTAGACCATTATATACAACTGTAGAACAATATAAACAACTGTAACACAATATATACAACTGTAGAACAATATATACAACTGTAGAACAATATATACAACTGTAGAACAATATATACAACTGTAGAACAATATATACAACTGTAGAACAATATATACAACTGTAAGAAAGTAGACCATTATATACAACTGTAGAACAATATATACAACTGTAGAACAATATATACAACTGTAGAACAATATATACAACTGTAAGAAAGTAGACCATCATATACAACTGTAGAACAATATATACAACTGTAGAACAATATATACAACTGTAGAACAATATATACAACTGTAGAACAATATATACAACTGTTGAACAATATATACAACTGTAGAACAATATATATATAACTGTAGAATAATATATACAACTGTAAGAAAGTAGAACATTACATACAACTGTAGAACTATATATACAACTGTAGAACAATATATACAACTGTAGAACAATATATACAACTGTAGAACAATATATATAACTGTAGAACAATATATACAACTGTAAGAAAGTAGACCATTATATACAACTGTAGAACAATATATACAACTGTAGAACAATATATATACTGTAGAACAATATATATACTGTAGAACAATATATACAACTATAGAACAATATATACAACTGTAGAACAATATATACTACTGTAGAACAATATTTCCACTGTAAGAAAGTAGACCATTATAGACAACTGTAAGAAAGAAGACCATTATATACACCTGTAGAACAATATATACAACTGTAGAACAATATATACAACTGTAGAACAATATATACAACTGTAGAACAATATATACAATTGTAGAACAATATATGCAACTGTCGAACAATATATACAACTGTAGAACAAAAATATACTAGAACAATATATGCAACTGTCGAACAATATATACAATGTAGAACAAAATATACAACTGTAGAACAATTATACAACTGTAGAAGAAAAATATCAATATATACAACTGTAGAACATATATACAACTGTAAGAAAAGTAGACTATTATATACAACTGTAGACAATATATACAACTGTAGAACAATATATAAAACTGTAGCAAAATATATAAATGTAGAACAATATATACAACTGTAGAACAATATATACAACTTTAGAACAATATACACAACTGTAGAACAATATATACAACTGTAAGAAAGGGGACCATTGATATACAACTCGTAAAACACTATATACAACTGTAGAACAATATATCCAACTGTAGAACAATATATACAACCGGTCAAAAACCATATATACACTGTAGAACAATATATACAACTGTAGAACAATATATCAAAACGGTAGATCAATATATTACAACTGTAAGAAAGTAGACCATTATATACAACTGTAGAACAATATATACCAACTGTAGAACAATATATACAACTGTAGAACAATATATGCAACTGTAGAATAATATATACAACTGTAAGAAAGTAGACCATTATATACAACTGTAAGAAAGTAGACCATTATATACAACTGTAGAATAATATATACAACTGTAGAACAATATATACAACTGTAGAACAATATATACAACTGTAGAACAATATATACAACTATAGAACAATATATACAACTGTAGGAACGTAGACCATTATATACAACTGT
The DNA here is from genome assembly GCA_014155875.1 of Cepaea nemoralis. NCBI lineage: Eukaryota > Metazoa > Mollusca > Gastropoda > Stylommatophora > Helicidae > Cepaea > Cepaea nemoralis. The sequence continues at coordinate 2,858 of JACEFZ010000211.1, forward strand.
TGAACTTTATATACAACTGTAGAACAATATATACTGCTGTAGAACAATATATACACCTGTAAGAATGTAGACCATTATATACAACTGTAGACCGTTATATACAACTGTAGAACAATATATACAACTGTAGAACAATATATACAACTGTAGAACAATATTGTCACATGCCTGTGGTCATTGACATTAAGGTGAGTGGCTGTACAAGATAAACAGTTCACGAGATAAAATTGAAAGGGGGAGCTGAGAAGAAGTCAGCGGGTGAGGCAGACAGTTGGAGCAGTGAGGTTGTGTGTTATGTGGGAGGCAATGTGGGGGATAGAAGTGTTGAAAAGAGAGGGACAAAGATTGACGGGGGGCAGTTGATGTTTGGACTCCGAGCTGAGGGGGAGTTGAGTCTAGACCGGACCAGGAGAAGGTCGTGGTCTGAGAAAGTGAAGAATTGTGACGGAGTTCGGAAGATAACTCCGCACTGTGGGTTCCAGGGATAGTGAGTGGAATTCGAGACCCAGAGTGGGTTACTTTGAGTCTGGCCTAGAGAGAGGCTAGTATACCTGTTGTGTGGGACGAGATTTTAGTAGCCTTGAGAGGTAGTGTTATTCGAAGTGTTCCATTGGGATGGAGATATATTCTTAGAGAATTATTGTTCCTGGATTTATATGCTACATGTGTCTGTGTTAATTCAGAATTAAAGGAATATTATGTGCGCAAATTAACGCTTGTTCACTGACTGGTGTTTGGTGGTGATGCATCTTGGTTAATCTGTTGTTCAACATCACATTTTACAAGGACATACCCTAGACACAACCATAGCCACTCTATCTGTCACTTAGTCAATATTTACTTTGTGACAGACGATGAAGTGAGGGCTGTCCGATCTTGGACTTCGGTATTTTACATCAGTACGAATCAGTTCATTAAGCGCAACAACATGGTTTTCCAAGTTCAATCCAGTAATGGCCAGTAGGCGAAGACAGGATTACAAACCACAGCTAATTCAAAACAAAGCCACCACAGGTAAAATCAGTGCCACCCTGAGAGGGAGAGGGGACAGCGGGGTTTACTCCCAGTACACAGACAAGGTTTTGCGCTGCTGAGAGAATTGTCTGGCGGACAGCAGGCGGAAAAGTCGGCGCTGTTTAGAACAGGTTGGGTCACGTAAAATAGACAGGCGCCAAGGTGAAGGTAAGGTGAACTTGTGGACAGCGAGTGTGTGTGTGTACGGCGTCTTCAGAGTTCGGTGCAGATAATAAGACGGAAAGGGGCGCCAGGGAGTTACGAGGGTAATTCATGGTTAAAAACTCGCCAGGAGGAGGGGAGTTATAGGAGTAAAGTGTGGGGAACACACAAAGGTGACAATCGTTGCTCCACAGAAAAGTAAAAGTTTCTGCACGGATTATTGTGATAAAGAGAAACAGAGATGACCCGGCGGGTTCAAGGCCGTGGACCAATGGAATTTTACTGAGAAATTGTCCAGAGTAGAACGAGATAAACACGTTGTTTTTCTACTGAAGCTGGATTTGGCGAAAGGGTACTGGCAAATAACACTGAGTGAAACAGCCAAACCACTAAACAGCGTTTGCCACCCCACAGGGGCTATTTCAGTGGAATTATATGCCGTTTGGGCTAGTCAACGCACCCGCAACGTTCGTGAGGATGATGAGAATACTGTTACAGGGACGTAAGGATATTATCAGTTATATAGATGACATTTGCCTGTTCAGTAAAAACATAGAAGATCACGTGGCAGGATTAGAATCCTTGTTTGAGAGTTTGAGGCAACATAACTTGACGGTGCAGCCGTCTAAAGTCCAAATTGGATATGAGGAAATAAGTTTCCCTGGGACATATTATTGGCAACGGGCTACTGAAACCAGAAGATACAAATGTGAAAAAGAGTCTGGATATCCAAATACCGAAGACGAAGAAGCAAGTTAGGAGCCTACTCGGGTTAGCAAACTTTTATAATAAGTTTATAAAGAACTTTTCTGCCATCACGTCAGTGTTGTTCGAGTTGACAAAAAAGGGCAGACCTAACAAAGTTGTATGGACGCAGCAATGCGAGGAGGCACTGAGAAGGATTAAGCAGGTATTTTCCAGTTGTCCCATTTTAAGACTGCCTGATCTGGATCAACAATTTACCCTCCGGGTAGACGCGTCATCGACAGGAATCGGAGGATGTTTGATGCAAGAAAAGAACAACCTCATGCATCCAGTACTATACGTTAGCAGAAAACTCACACCACCAGAGGAACATTATTCAACCCTAGAACGTGAGGCCCTGGCGATTGTATGGTCGGTACACAAACTCTCCAAGTATTTGTTGGGCAGACAATTCATCCTGCAAACGGATCACAGACCACTTACATTCATCCATTCGGCAGCGATGAAGAACGCACGTGTTCATCGCTGGAGCATATTGTTGCAGGAATATGCATTTCTGCCGTTGCCCATACGGGGCGAAGACAACAACTTGGCAGACTTGCTGTCAAGGAATTACCAAAGGCAGGAGGCCACATAGACTAGTAACAGGTGCTTCTATATAGATAGACAATATATACTATATGGGGTGTGATAGTATGGTGGGGTATTAATACATTATATGGGGCGATGCAGAGCTTCATCATATGTTCGTGGATGATGGTTAGTTTACGGGACAAAGTAGTAGTGTGTCTTCTTAAAGATATTAATAGACCTGTGGGTACATAAGTATAATGCTTTCTATGATGTATTATTATTATGTGATGTATTAGTTCATGCATTGGTACACAAATAGAAAGATGGTTGTATTTATGTGTAGGGAATATGGGAGTGTACTATGAGTATTTGATGTATTATGTAGTGTGGTAGCTAGAGTAAGGTGCAGCCATACTTAGGGCTACCAGGCAATGTGTCTGGGTCACATATTTAATAAGTTTTAGTCTCCCAACATTTGAAAACGATGTTTTCTTTTGAGGGTGGGTTAGTGTCACATGCCTGTGGTCATTGACATTAAGGTGAGTGGCTGTACAAGATAAACAGTTCACGAGATAAAATAGGGCGGATAGTAAGTCCCCCAGAGGGCGTAAATGAGAAGACAGTAATTGAAAGGGGGAGCTGAGAAGAAGTCAGCGGGTGAGGCAGACAGTTGGAGCAGTGAGGTTGTGTGTTATGTGGGAGGCAATGTGGGGGATAGAAGTGTTGAAAAGAGAGGGACAAAGATTGACGGGGGACAGTTGATGTTTGGACTCCGAGCTGAGGGGGAGTTGAGTCTAGACCGGACCAGGAGAAGGTCGTGGTCTGAGAAAGTGAAGAATTGTGACGGAGTTCGGAAGATAACTCCGCACTGTGGGTTCCAGGGATAGTGAGTGGAATTCGAGACCCAGAGTGGGTTACTTTGAGTCGGGCCTAGAGAGAGGCTAGTATACCTGTCGTGTGGGACGAGATTTTAGTAGCCTTGAGAGGTAGTGTTATTCGAAGTGTTCCATTGGGATGGAGATATATTCTTAGAGAATTATTGTTCCTGGATTTTTATGCTACATGTGTCTGTGTTAATTCAGAATTAAAGGAATATTATGTGCGCAAATTAACGCTTGTTCACTGACTGGTGTTTGGTGGTGATGCATCTTGGTTAATCTGTTGTTCAACATCACATTTTACAAGGACATACCCTAGACACAACCATAGCCACTCTATCTGTGACAAATATATACAACTGTAGAACAATATATACAACTGTAGAACAATATATACAACTGTAAGAAAGTAGACATTATATACAACTGTAGAACAATATATACAACTGTAAGAAAGAGATAAACAGTGTACTTTGGTCGTGTGAGGAGAAGAGAGGCATTGGTAACATTGTGATGATTGAAAATATCAGAGATAGAAGAGGCGGAGGCAGGCCAAGAGATATGATGCATTTTGGTTTAAGATGTCAGCATGGGTGGAATGTCTGTAGTAGATGTGACCCAGAACTCCAAGAACCGAGATCAGTGGAGAGATATTAGGGACCATTGCTATTTGGCATGATGTTGATAGGTTTTAGCTTCACAATAAGATAATTTTAAATGATGACTAATCAGGTACAGACTGTTAGTGTCTATCTACCTAAGGAGAATATCTTTTGAAGTATCTTGCAACAGCGGTTTATAGCATGATGCAGTCACACACATTTTGGGGGCCACGAGCCACATACATCAAAGATATGAAACTGCTTGTGTAGATATTGCCAGAACAACAGCATACAAGAGAAGGAAAAGCAAAAACAGAAGACAGAGAAGCAGAAAAGAAGTATCAGCAGCAGTAGAAGAAGAAGATGAAGAAAAAGAAGATGAAAAATGAAGACACATAAAAGAAGTAGAAGGAGGAGAAGAAGAGGAAGTAGTAACATAAGAAAACGAAGAAGAAGAAGAAGAAGAAGAAGAAGAAGAAGAAGAAGAAGAAGAAGAAGAAGAAGAAGAAGGAGGAGGAGAAGGAGAAGAAGGAGAAGGAGGAGGAAAAGAAGGAGGAGGAGGAGAAAGAGACAGAGAAGGAGATGGAGAAGGAGACATAGATGGAGAAGTCCCATCATCTCACTAACGCCTAGTATATTCATTTTCATGCTATCCATCTCTCTTAGAACATTGGTCATAGAAAAAGAAGATGAAGAAGAAGAGGAAGACGAGGAAGAGGAAGGGGAAGAGAAGGAGGAAGGGGAAGAGGAGGAGGAGGAAGAAGAAGAAGAAGAAGAAGAAGAAGAAGAAGAAGACGACAACGACAACGAAGAAGAAGAAGCAGAAGAAGAAGAAGAAGAAGAAGAAGAAGAAGAAGAAGAAGAAGAAGAAGAAGAAGACAACGAAGAAGAAGAAGAAGAAGAAGAAGATGAAGAAGAAGAGCAACAACAACAACAACAACAACAACAACAACAACAACACCACCAACAAAAACAATTTGTGTTAAGCACTGCTGTAAGAAGAACTGACAAACTAATACTATTGTCAAACACTGCCCACCTCTGGGAAATCATTTTCCATCTGGAGCTCTACAGGAATCAGCTGGTGATGTAACCTAGGACGATCAACAGAGGCTGGCAGAGGGAGGCCCAACCACAGGACATCAACAATATTCTGAGGACAATTCACATGAATATTAAATCTGGACAGAACAGAAACAATGCTGAGGTATTATCAGTTATAGGTGTTACTAGATCATTAATCAAAACAAAAAAGTTAGTTGCATATCCTTTACAGGATGTCTCTGTCAATTCCACTATGTTTTTGTCTGTTTGTGATATCTTGACAATTTACGTTCAGTAATTTGCCATTGCTTTCTGAACGACCGGCACTCATACTTAGAATGAAAACCAACAAAAGGCGAACTGCTTCCAAATCACCCGCAGTTGTGTTTCAAACGTGGTATGCAAGATTACGAATTATGTTCGTAAGCCAAGCGCCACAGTGCCAGCTAATCAAAAGGAGAAAGCTATAAATAGTATCAACAGATGATGTTGAATAAAAAAATCAGCTCATGAAGGAAGATGCTTGGTCTAGAGAGGCAGGAGAAGACAGAGAAAGCAGACAACAAATAACAATATAAGCAACATTCATCATCATCATCAAGTGCCCTGCCCGCTGGTGTGAGTGATCATGCTTCATCACAAATTGCGATCTCCAACAGAATGGATTAATTCATGTGTTGACTTCCATCCGTGCCATGACACAAGAAAGTCAAGCATTTTCTCATGCTTTCCTCTTCTTCTATCTCTTGTTCCACACATCGCTCCCGTTGTCACATGCTCCAGTTTTTGTCTTCCCATAATGTGGCTAGAATATGATGACTGCCTCTGTCTGATCTTTGTCATAAGTTGTCTTTGCCACTTAGCCTCCCTCAAATAGTCCAGATTGCTCATTTTGGATGTGCAATGAATTTTCAGCATTCTTCTATAAAACCACATCTCCAAAGCTTCTAGGGATTTTCTCGTCTGTTTACTCAACTCTATCAACTTTACAGGCCGTAATTGTTTGTAAAGCAGATGTAGATTTGGATCACTCACCAACTGCTGATAAGTAAAATTAAATTGAAACATCTTATCAAAATGGAAATTAATATAATGTGGGATATTTCAGAAATCAAGAAACTCAAGAGATACTTAGCATCTTATCAACATGGAATTTAATATAATGGATATTTTAGAAATCAAAGAAATAATCTCTAATAAGTATTGTGTACTGTAAAAGTTAGTAGATGAGGTGAGTACAAAATGTCTCTGTGTCAACACAATAAAATATGTCAACATTAAATGAAGGTATTAGTTAGACAAGACTGAGCTACCGTATGATGGTAGACGGTACCACCTGCTTTCTGTTAGCGCCGACTGTTGGGTGGCACTCACCAAACCCAACATCCCACATTGTCCCAAGGGCTCCAGGTAGAGGAGTGCAAGTGGGAGAGTACAAGCCTTACCCTAGTGCAAGGAAATGCAACCTAAAGACTATAAATGTCATGACAGGGCAGACCAGACCCTACTCCTTGATTGGCAACTGGTCTATGATGGAAGCTCTGAAAGGCAGATAGTTAGGGCATTGATTTGCTGATCCGGCAGCTTCTGCAGCTTGTCTTGTTCCAGGCGTATTTGTGTTACCTTTCCTCTGAAGTAAACTAGACAGGCCGAGAGAGGGATCATGCTGCATGGGCAACACATGGTTTATAAATTCAACATGGGCTTTGTGTTATGGAGAGGTAAAACTCTAGTTTACAAACTATCTATCGTCTGTCAAGATGGCATGATGCCAGTCAATTGAAGAGAAATGTCAAGAGATACATAAAATGTCATTATGTCAACACTTAAATAACATTTGTGAACAATAAATGAAGTCAAATATTCGGCACATAATAAATTGATCCAGAAAAGATTCAGAGTTAAGAAGAAATAACTGAATGAATTACTTATTGAATGAATGAATGAATGAATGAATGAATGAATGAATGAATGAATGAATGCATGAATGAATGCATGAATGAATCAATGAATGAATGAATGACTTATTGAATAAATGAATGAATGAATTACCAAAGCTGTTGCTGTCGTGATTTTGCTGCCTCCTGCAGCACCCGTGACTAGTATAAGTTTCCCTGTATTATTATCGATAAGAATTGCTGGACACATGGACGACATGGGCCTTTTCCCTGGACTGATGAAGTTATTTGGAGAGGCTGGCAGTTGAAAATAGTTGGTGGAGTTTGGTGTGGAGAAGTCATCCATCTCACTGTTGAATATGATTCCTGTACGGTTTCCTTTGACTTGAGAGCCGAAGCTGAAATACACACAGAAATTGGATTTCAATATTTGCACGAATGTGTGATGCAGTAACATGGACGATGAGTAAACAGTTCTTCCACTGCCTCATTCTCTACTGTCTGCTGCTTCCTCTTCTTCATCTCTTTCTTTTTATTATTATTATACTGCTGCTTCTTCTGTTGCTTCTGCTTCTACTGCTCTCCTTCCACTTGCTCTTTCTTGTCCCTCTCTTCTTCTTTTGATTCTTCTTCTTCTACTACTGCTTCTTCTTCTTCTACTACTGCTTCTTATTCTTCTACTACTGCTTCTTACTTCTTCTAATACTGCTTCTTATTCTTCTACTGCTTCTTATTTTCTACTACTGCTTCTTATTCTTCTACTGCTTCTTATTCTTCTACTGCTTCTTATTCTTCTACTGCTTCTTATTCTTCTACTGCTTCTTATTCTTCTACTACTGCTTCTTATTCTTCTACTACTGCTTCTTATTCTTCTACTGCTTCTTATTCTTCTACTACTGCTTCTTATTCTTCTACTACTGCTTCTTATTCTTCTACTACGCTTCTTATTCTTCTACTGCTTCTTATTCTTCTACTGCTTCTTATTCTTCTACTGCTTCTTATTCTTCTACTACTGCTTCTTTATTCTT
>JACEFZ010000213.1:0-10586 GCA_014155875.1 Cepaea nemoralis
GTTTTCCCTCAAATCTTGTTTTCCACTGAGATGGCTTTGAGAGAGATGTTCGCTTCAGTTGTTTGTTCTCTCTCTGCGGTCTTCCTAGCATCTTCAACTTTGTCCTCCAAAATTTGTAGTTCTTCAGTCCAGTATGGTTTGTAATTTTTCCTCGCTCCTCTTGGAATAGACTCAGTGGCCGCCTGTATTATTGCTCTGCTTAGACTTTCCACCATTTGCTTCATGTTTCCATATCGTGTATTTATGTTTTCACAATATTTGTCTGTTAGTGTGGCAAATCTGTCCCAATCTGCTCGTTTGTAATTCCAGCGGGGCAAGGGCTTTTGCTCCTGTGGAACATACTCCATATTCATTACAAGCTTGATTGGTCTGTGGTCACTACCTGCTAATTGGTCCAGCACATGGCGATCGATTTTGTGGAGGATGTCTCCTGTGCAGAAAGCTAAGTCTGGAGTAGAAGTGGTAATCCATCTTCTGGAGTAGAAGCTCGGTGTGTCATCCGCTTTGTTGAGTAGATGGAGATTTGAGTCTATTTCCCAGTCCTCCACTTCATCTCCTCTTTTGTCAGTATCTGGGTATCCCCATCTTTCTGAATGGCTATTAAAGTCTCCGACAATAATGCAATTTGTGTCAGTTATTTTCATGTTTGAGAGTGTAAGATCCTTATCTGCTGGGCTATAAAGATTGTAAATTCTTATTTTCACGTCCTTTATCATTATATCAACACCTATAATTTCTGTTTGGTTGTCAGAGATCACAGATACTTCGCTGCAAGGTATTGTATTTCGTGTAAGTATTAGAACTCCTCCTTTATGTCCTTCGCGGTCGAAACGTGTGGCCTGATATCCCCTGACTGAAAATTTGTGCTTGGCGTTGAGGTGTGTCTCTTGAATGCATGCCACATCTATTCTATCTTTATGAAGACGCTGTGTCAGGGATTCTTTCTTGTTATAAACTCCTTCGGCATTCCACTGTAGTATGTTGAGTGTCCTTGGTATTTGGTCAATAGCTCTTAACCTACTCCTCTGTGCCTTGACTCCACAGCACAGGGGAAGGTGACCACCAGTAGTCATGGGTGGACCCCCTCGAGGCAGGGGGCCCGGCACTATCACCGCCTGATGGGACTTCACGGGATTAGCACCATAACGATTAATTTTAATTTGTGACATCATGAATTAAGTTACGTTGCACTGCTTTGTCAAGCCTGTGGCTCAGTACATCCGATTTCGACAAGCATATTTTGGGGTGCTTTCCCTAGCCTTTGACTGTCCCCAGTCTACCTACAAGGCAGCAGGTTTGTGCGTCACTTCGTCTGGTCCCTCTCCCTTGACCTGTCCGACATGGGTGACCCTACCAGTAGCTGTGCTACCGTCGGCATAGCTCTTGGGGTCATTGGAACGCGGAAGCCCCTCTACCTCGTCAAGGTGGACGCACGGCAGAGGGGACTCTGTGATCTAAAAGACAGTGAAGTTTATACAAGAGACAACATGTAAGATATAGACACATTTTAAGCGAACGAAAGAATAAGAAGAAGTGTCATTGTAGGAGTTACACTGATAACATCATGAGCCTGGTTGGGTAAGGTTCGACGCCTGCGTTCACCATCCACTAAGTGAAGGGAAGACTGGCCACCTATTTCTGCATGTATTCAGACCTACAAAATGTGATGGTTCTACACATCACAGATCTATAGCAAGTTCCTGCTTGTGCTGTATACATGGTGGTGCTTGTTGCTTCTACTATTCTGTTAATTTCCTTGCAGAGTCAGCCTTTAATTATGTTTCTTCTGTATCTAAATATTTATGCAGTTTACTGTATGCTGCTTGGTGTTGGACTGCTCATAGGACTGAATCATTTGATTGTCTTTTGATCAAATGCATTACTAAAGTAAAAAATGTATTCAATTTATTAGACACTATTCAGAGGAGTGAAAGAGCAAAAGTGTGGAATACAGACAGCTACTCATAGCTTCAATTCCTGCATCAGGATCAGCGAAGCAGAGCTCACCGAGTCTCAGCTCGGCCTCCACATTCCTGGAAATCACTGGGCATGACTGCAATCTGGCCAAGACAGTAGGGACTAAAGAGAGAAGGCAAACCCAGCCTCAAAGAATGTTGTGCTGAAGCCATGTGTGTTGCCCATAAGGCACAATAATCATAGCTTTGCTGGAGTTTGAAGGAACTAAATTTAACCAGCATCCTTTTTCAGAATAAATTTATAAGAAGAATAGAAAAAAGAAGAAAAGGTTGAGAGGTGGAAGAAGAAAAAGAAGGAGGAGGAGGACAGAAAAGGAAGGGAGATGGAGGAGAATGACAAGAAGGAAATTCTTCTTCCTCCTCTTCTTCTTCTTCTTCTTCTTCTTCTTCTTCTTCTTCTTCTTCTTCTTCTTCTTCTTCTTCTTCTTCTTCTTCTTCTTCTTCTTCTTCTTCTGCGTTCGTCCGGAGTGTTGGTTTACATGTAATTGCTTTGTGCCTGTTTATAGCAGAGCTGCGATATTTAAACCTTTCGGCCAACACATCTGACTTCTTCAGGCATTTGTTGGCTGGGTTACCTTCCCGGGTGTTTCGTAGGACGTCTCTCACTGTTGTGGTGTTATCCCCTTCCCAGCTGGCCCATTTAGAACAGCTGAAGATATCCCGGTCAGCCCTCGAGGGAAGACAGGGGCAGACCATGGGCATTCCCCGCCATCCAAGGAGGCTTCCATAATTGCAGAACCAACACACAGCGCTCTAGTACTGGGCTCACCCAAGGAATTGTCATATCCTGCACATGGCTGCTTAGCCTCACTTCCGTATATTGGGCCTTCCTTTTACCATAGGCTGTTCCTCCGGAAAACAGAAGAATGCAGTCGGCAGATGACATCCACACAGTGAGCTTTCGATTCAGATTTTCCACGTAATGGATTTGCTATCCAAGCAATATTCCATTTCGTAGAAGATTATTTGATGCTATTCATGTAGGTTGCAGTGTGTTTTGGCAAAACTTTAATGAAAGTTTCATGTATACAGATGGGCCTCGACATACAACTTTAATTTATTGGAAGAGCTAGTAGCAGAGCCGCCCATATGTGCTGTGTGTGGCCAGCTTGCTAGCAAGCGTTGCTCTCGTTGTCAGAATGAATGGTATTGTCGGAGGTAAGTAGTATTGTCAGTATTTTCATATGTTTTGTCAGATAAATAATAATCTACTTTACCAATACAAAATGAGTCAGGTGGATTGGTCATGTAACAAGATTGCCTCTTAGCAGCATATCACAAAAAGCATTGACATTTGGATACAGTGGAAACAGAGAAAGAAATCACCTGTACATGATGAATCACTGGTATAGCAGAAGCAATTCACACTTCCTAGTTCTATCTTACAGTATAAATTGTGCACTTATCATCATCATGTTCCATGCCAATAAGCATAAGTGGTTATGGTTTGCCATCTCATGTGATTACCAGAGTCATGGATCAGGTCTGTGTTCTCATCCGAATCATGCCCTGTGGCCAAGTCATCTATGTATTTATTTGTGTGCCTTTCCCTTGCTCTTTTCCCATCAATTTTGTCAGATACATTGTCTACTATGGTAAAATATCATTACACTTATTTGTTTTATTTGTTCAATAGAGATCAGTGCAGGATGATTTTTTGGTATAGCAAAGAGTTAGAAATATGATTTAATGGAGCTATAGGCCTCGTGTAACCAATATTACTCTCTGACATCTATTATATTGAATTTGCATTGAAGTGGCTGATCAAAAAGATTCAGCATGTATTGTGAGCAAATTCTGCAATGAAAAATATATCAGTTATCATTAAAAAGAAGCAAATACACTCACTCACTCTCTTACACGTCACCATGGCTCTCTCTCTCTCTCTCTCTCTCTCTCTCTCTCTCTCTCTCTCTCTCTCTCTCTCTCTCTCTCTTTCTCTCTCATACACACATACATGCATGCAGACACACACAAATGCACACACACACACACACCACATGCTCACCACATGCACACCACACGCACACCACACACAATCACCACACACACACACCACACACACACATACACCGCACACACACCACACATACACCACACACACACACATACACCACACACACACCACACATACACCACACACACACCACACACACACACACCACACACACACCACATACACACACCACATACACACACACCACACACATACACCACACATACATCACACACACACACCACACACATACCACAAACACACACACACACACACACCACACATACACCACACACACACCACACAAACACCACACACACACACCACATACACACCATACACATACCACACACACACACACCACACACACACCACATACACACACACCACATACACACACCACACATACACCACACACACACCATACACATACACCATACACATACACCACACACATACACACCACATACACACACACCACATACACACACCACATACACACACACCACACATACACACACACACCACACACACACACCACAATACACACACACCATATACACACACCACACATACACACACACCACACACACATCACAATACACACACCACACACACACACCATATACACACCACATACACACCACATACACACACACACACACCACACACACACACACCATGCAAACACAACACGCTAACACACCACACACACACACACCACACACACACCCCACGCACCCCCCCACACACACACACACATACACTCCACACACCCCCATACACACACACACCCCCCACCCCCACACCCCCTCCACACCACCCTACACTGTTAGTGATATCATTAATTATTTTCTGCATTAATTTGGTATTTCGGGTGTTGTGTTGGTTTTCAATTTCCTTGCAATTTTCCTCAAGCCATGTTTCTTTTGCCTCTTTGCATAGCTTCCTAATTTTCCTATGAATCTCTTCATATTTTCCATGTTATTTTTGTTATTTCTTCTTACTTCCATGAGTTTTAAGATGTCTTCCGTCATCCATTTCTTGCATACTATTATCTTTATTTTTGGGTTGGTTTTTTCCTGCAGCTTGGTTGACTGATTTCTTTAATATTTCCCATTGGTCGCTGACATCTTGAAATAATATTTCCATATTGGACAATACATCGAATCTGTTCTTTACCTCTACGTTGAATTTATCTTTTATTTCCTCATTCTTCAGTGCCTGTAGATCAAATTTTGTGTTTTTTGACTTTCTTTATTTTTATGTGTAAACTGCTTAAAATTAATCTATGGTCGCTGTAGCAGTCTGCGCTTGGTATAGTTTTTGCGACTTTTAAGGCATTTCAAAATCTTCTGTTGATGAGAATGTAATCAATCTGATTTCTGATCTTATGATCAGGACTCCTCCATGTCCATAATTTCCTTGGGTGCTGTTGATACCAGGCATTTCCAATAATCAAATCATGCTCTTTTGCCCACTGTACAAGTCTGCAACCTCTTTCATTCTGTTCTCCTAGTCCATATTTGCCTACTATGCATCCATCCTGTTGATTTCCAACTTTGGCATTCAAGTCACCCATTATGATATTTGCTTCAGAATTCTTGCATTTCTTGAAAGCTTTCTCTAAATCATTATAAAATTCATCAATGCTGTCATCACTACTGTCTGTTGTTGGTGCATAAACTTGTATGACGTTGACATCAAAATGTCTTCCACTCAACTTCACCATTAACACTCTGTCTGATACAGTCCAATATCCTTTGATCAATTTTGCTCTCTCTGTAACCATTATAATTGCTACTCCTCGCTGTTGTTTCTCTCCGCCAGAATAGATTATTCTATATTCCTCAGATTTTATAATGCCCATTCCTGTCCATCTAGTCTCACATATACCTAACAGGTTAATATTTAATCTTCTCATTTCATTCTTAATGTTATCAAATTTTCCATCCCCACTCATAGTTCTTACATTCCAAGTTCCTACTTTCAATGTTTATATTCTTTTGCACTCAGTTCGCCTGCTGACGGTCTGGAGTCACCTGGTGCACATGACTACCCCTACCGGGCGAGGCTGCTCCTATGGAGCACCCATTTACACTGTTTCTCTGATTATCGATAAGACTGCAGTACATGATATTCTTGGCATCTGTAAAGAAGGCAGTTTGCCATTGTTTTCCTTCCTAGCAGTGACCATACTGGTCGATGACCGTAGCCATTGTCTCCCAAAAAAAGAGATCCTCTGCCTACTGTCATGAAGCTGGAGACCATAACCTACAACTATCTGTTGGCTGCTCTTCAACTTCATCCACCACCTGCACATATGGCTTCTTGTAACCCTGATCGGGGGCTAAGCAGGTACTCCACCTTGCCCAAGGGTGTCCCGTAGGCTAGCGGAGGTAAGGAGGCACCTTACCTCTCCTTTGATAGAGAATATCCCTACCCTGCCACAAACCTTCTTGTTGTATGGCAGTGAATCTTGGAATGTAAATGAACAAATTAACCAAGCATGGACAATGAGCAGTCAAGCTGAAAAACAGCTGATGGCTGTGGAAATGTGGTTTCTGAGGATCCTTACTTACATTTAATTGTACTTTAACTCCTAATTCTTTTATGTAGTTTTTCTTCATAGTTATGATTCTTCTTTTGATGGGGGTGCATCACACACATAGTTACGCCAATGTCAATGTGTCTTACTTCAGTTATGTATGTGTTTAAGGTTTAATTCTTCAGGCAGATTTCATCGAATGTAATGGGCTTGATCTACTCATGGATAGGTTTGTTTTCTTACAATTTTGTCAAGGCAGTGGCCTTACAGACATCTATTCTTTGTGATTTCCACTGCTGTTAGATTTTTAATGTGCACAATTTGCACATGGGACTTCCTGTTTTTCCCCCTTATATAGACTCTTCGCTGGCTGTTGAATGAGGGGATGGAGTGCATATAGGAATGATCCTGAGTGGGGTTATGTCATTTCTTAGCTCAACTGAACTCAACTTTCCTTCATCTGAGAAAGCTGGGTGTCTAACCTCACTATTCAAAAGGTCAGGCGGACATGCGATATTATTAGACACAAATGGTTCTTGTAAAAATGCTAAGCCTTATGATGGGATTTGAAGCTGGTATCTTCAGAGTCTGAGAAAACCATGCCTTCCCCTTCATCTTAATCAAATCCTAGTGGTGCAGATGTTAACCGAGCACTCAAAAATGTACTGATAATGATCATTGTGTACCTTTATCTGTAATTAGTCATCTTATGGACTGAATTATTCAATGTGCAGTGAGGGTAATCTGATGACTAAATAACTAACCAACTAACCAATAATCTTTACCACAGACAATCAGTTTTCAATGATTTGACTTTTGCTAAAACTGTTATATTTTAACAGGGAATGTCAAGTTAGTCACTGGAAGAAACATAAGAAAGCCTGCGACTTGCTGTTTGATGCAGAACAATTGATTAAGCATCAAGAAGGAAAGGACTGATGTGTTGTTGTCTGTTGCTATATGAAATTTACATATTGTACCATCTTATTTTGGTAATGTAACTCATTCCCTGCTATATTTCTTTCACTTTTATTATAATACTTGAACACTTTCAAAATGTAGTGAGGAGTACCAAACTAAAACCCTCATAACTTTGGTTCTAATTTAGCTAGACAGCATTTAATACATTAAATTGTGCACAAATCAGTGGGCGATAAAGAAGCATTAAAAGATTGTTCATATTTTTTAACATGAATGTGTTGTCTTTTTAAGTTTAAAGTAGTAAACACAATTTTAGCAACTACATTGTTGGACTTAATTCTAAACTCACTCTGTAGGCAGTACCTTTACACTAAATGTTCTGATTTGAAATGTTCTGATATCTTAATGTTGAATAAATAAACATTTGAATGTTAATTAAATCTTAAAAATTAATTTTAAAATGTATATGTTTTAACTTAACTATTATGCAATCGCCGGTCTCTATGGCCGAGGGGTTACACCACTTTCTCCATAATCCCGTTTATCACACAGAGTCTCATAGTGGGCGAGAACTGGAAGCGGTTCTACCCCCGCTGGTGACTTGCGGGATAACTAAGCCGGCCGCTCAGAAAGCAATGACAAACTAGTACTGAGCGTAATCTTGCCAAGAAATCAACAGACAGCTGAAAGATACTGCTGTTGACAGCGATGTCCTGTAAAGGATATGCGATTTAAAAAATAAAAACATTATGTAATCAAATATGTTAATAAACATTCACCAGATATAACATATGATATTCCAGTTTAAACCCAAGAATTAAGAAAAGGAGAATTTGGAATTTATTTAGAATCTCTTTTAAATATGTTGGATTAGATTTATTTTAAAAATGTAATATTTTTCATATATTAACATACATAGCCACATTAAGTGGCTAGTAGGCATTAGAAATAGACCTATAAGCCACAATCTGTGGCTTGTGGGAAGCAGTCAAAAGAAGTAAACATCATCTACAACTCAAATAAATCTGATTTTCCCCAACAAAGTAACTAGAAAGCATTCATTCTTTTTATTATTTCTTCTTATTCTGCATTCATCCGGAGAGTTTTTTTGGACATGATTGCTTTGTGCCCATTTACAGCAGAACTGCGTTCTTGCGCCATTAGGCCGACACATCCAACTTCTGCGGGCATTAGGTGACTGGGTTAACTTTCCCGGGTTTTTTTTATTATTTAATAATTGTGACTTGTTAAAATTTCAATAAATCATCAATCATCAAGTGCCCTGTCAGCTGGCTTAAGTGTTCATGGCTCTCCATAGATCTCAGTCTTTGGTGTTCTGGATCAACTCTGTTGATGATATTCCTCCATGCTACCATCTCAATCCATCCAGCATCATTTCTTTTGGTCTGCCTCTGCCTCTCTTCCCTTTGATCTTTCCAGTTATTACGATGTTCTCCAATGCCTCTCTTCTCATCACATGACTGAAGAAAGCTGTTTGTCTCTTTCTTATTGTTGTATATAATGTTCTTGTTTCATTAGCCTGTTTCAGGTAATCGCTGTTACTGTTAGTTACTCTGGCAGTCCAAGGAATTAGCAACATTCATCTCAGGAACCACATCTCTGTTGCTTCTAATTTCTTCTTAATTTGTTCATTTACATTCCAAGATTCACTGCCATACAACAAAACTGATTCTATATAGCATTTCAGCACTCTCTTCTTTACATTCAGTGATAATGACTTATTGCATAAGATACTCTTCATTTTCTGAAATACGGCTTTTGCTTGCCCTATTCTGCTCTTAATCTCGATGGTACATCTTCCATTTGATGTTATAAATGCCCCAAGGTATTTAAAATTATCCACTTGGTTAAGAATTTTCCCTTCTATTTCTATGTCACATGTTGTTATGCTTTCTTGATATTCAAGGAGAGTTCTTTCTTTGCATTCTCTGTTACTACAATGTATAACAATTGTTAAAATTTATATTATAATATTTATAGCATTAAATAAATCTTATTACACTCCTTGCTCATATCTTTGAGCTTGAAACTGTGAAATTTATTTTAACTGGGCAGCATTATGCAAATGATTGAAAGTGTCCATGTACACATGATGAGTTGACAAGTCTGCAAGACAACAAACCGTCATGGAAACCAGCACCTGGGAAATATATTTCATTCTTTAGCTTTGCCAACTTGAAAATTACGAATAATGATAAAAGCTGTTAGCACCAGATTGAATCTAATGTATTAGGTCAAAAATGTTAATTTTAATGCACATTTTGAAATTGTAAAATGATGTACATGAAAATCTGTCCAATAGAGCAGTAAAATTAACTGAAAGGCTTAGTTCAAAAGATATATGTTTTTCATTTACTAAGGGGTGTGTTAGGAATATTTAAGTTAATCATAATAATTGAAAATCTGGCTATACTTTCTTGAACAGGATGACTGAGAGAAAACTAAGGGACAGAGAGAAGCCTAGATGCAGAATGCTTGTATGTGTAGGTGCATGAGTGTGTGCTTGTGCATATGTGTGCATGGATGCAAGTTTGTATGCTCACATTTTATATGCAATGTATGCATATTGTAACGTGTATATAACAGAACTAAATAAATAAATGTATTTTATGTAGCCAGTCTCCCTGGCCTAGGGTTAAACGACTTTCTCCATAATCCCGTTTATCCACGTAGGGTAACGCAGCGCACGAGAATTGAAAACGGTTCTCGCCACAGTTGGTAACTTACGGGATAAGTGAGCCGGCCGCTCAGAAAGCAATGACAAACTACTGAGCGTAATCTTGCAAGAAATCAACGACAGTGGTAAAATGCTGGTGTTGACACAGCGATGTCCTGTAAAGGATATGCGAACAACAACAAAATATTTATCTAACTCAGGAAATAAAGTGTAACTAAAATACCTGTTACACTGCTTTTCATTCCCCGGTAAAGCAATTATTTTGTTCTTGGCAGTTATCTGCATGTCTTTTCATGCTTTTTCTTGAGTGTCTGTTTGTTTGTTGCTGTTTTTTATTTCTTGCTTTCGCTGTTCTCTAGACATTTCATTTCACTCTTGGTTAGCTAATTAGAAGGACTGCTAATTGTTCACGTTTTTATTTGCCATCAAAAAAACTTCTTTTTTTGG
>JACEFZ010000214.1:0-10324 GCA_014155875.1 Cepaea nemoralis
ATATAGTTCAGAACTTAGATTACAGTATTTTGGGTTTCATAACAATGTAATGTGGTCACGAATCAGTGTTATACACCTGCTTGTGGCCACATTGAACAAAATTATGACAATCAAAAAACTAACATACATACACATATAAGTTAGAAATATAGGGTAGAAGTTAGATTAATAGATTTATTACATCCAAACACGCAAACAACAAGAAAAACAAACATATAAATTGCATACACTATTTGTAGAACAAAGGCAGATAACTTTGGTGCCAGGGGACATAATAGACAACGAGGAACTAAATTAACAGTGTAATAAAGTCTTACGCGCGGAAGCGAAGTAGGTAAAGCCTGTCGCACACACTCTTGTAGAATGGTTGTTAAATATTATATGGGGGACATGAAGCAATTCATGTGTTGACCCTAAGAAAGTCAACTTTGTATGGGTAGTAAGTTAATTTACTATGTGAGGGCAGGTCTTATAAGACAACGGTCCGGTTCAGACATACCTCTGATAAATATAATATGGCATGTGAGAAGGGGCTCACGCCAACCAGGCAAGTTTGTGGCGATTGCCAGTAGCCAAGTGAGGCTTTATTGCATTGTGACAATAGTTGTTAGTGGTCTATTGGAAAGCCCAGAGCCAGGTTATCTAGAGTCTTTGACAAAAACTAGAGACACTAATTTTTTGTGTAAAAACCTCCTTGCGTCACAACCAATAAGTGAAAGTTGATGACGCAACACAAGAGGGGCGGATGTGTGTCAAAGACTCGACCACATCCCCTCCGCCAGGGAGAGCGGTCAATCCTGGAGGGACCAGGAGGAGATGCGGTGCCCGAGGCAAGAGCAGGGGAGATGAGGGAATAGTGGAAGGTTAGCCACTCCCTCATGATACACGCAGGCGGTGTGCAGAGAGTTAGCACTCTAATCACGATACCACCACACCTCATGAAGCCAGAGCACAGTTGAGTAGACACTCAACAGGCCACGTTTTGCCAGCAGCGTGCGATGTGAGGTAACACGCACGAAGGAGAAGGTCACCCCCGCGTGGTGTGTAACCAGGGGAGAGATGTTCGGCAGACGGGAGACTGGACTTGGGGCGTTCACGTCGTTTAGAATAGCGTTAGGAGTTTTGTGGTCACTCATAGATAGAGTTAGCATAGGGTTAGCAGTTTGTGTTAGATAATTCTGTGGCTGTATATTGTGTAATGCATTAGCGACTGTTTACCGCTTGTAAGCGAGCCAACGGCAATAAAATGGACCATGCATTTTGCCTCCCACACGACTTGCAAGTTGTCTTGTATGAGTGTGTGAGAAGTACCCGATGATGCCTGTCAGTTAAGTTGTTGACACTTTCTGCAAAAGACACATCTACATATGAAACCCATAAGCAAAAGTACTCTATGTTGGATAAAGAGGTGAAATCAAGCGCACGAAAAGACAAACAGAACTTTATTCACAGCCTGGCCTCCGACGCCGAATCAACTGCCAGAACTGGAAACAACAGAGCCGTATTCCATATCATGAAGCAACTATGCAATCACTCACCTACACCAAATATACCCATCAAAGACAAACAAGGCAATCAACTGTTATCCGATGACCTTCAAAAGCAACGATGGGCAGAACATTTCAAAGAAATATTAAATAGACCGCAGCCTGACACTGTTCCGAACCTGGATGGAGAAATTACTATGCCCCCACTGGATGCCTCCTGCGAGTCATTCACCATGGAAGAGATTAAAGCAGCCACCAAAAAATTGAAGAACAACAAAGCTGTTGGTGAAGATGAAATCTCAGGAGAAATGCTCAAAGCAGCAGATGAGAACACCTTACAACGTTTGTTACAGCTGATCAATGAAATCTGGCAAAGCGAGTCCCCACCACAACAGTGGAAAGATGGTGTAATTTTCAAACTGCCTAAAAAGGGCGATATGTCTGATTACAATAATTGGCGTGGTATCACTCTATTGTCAGTACCAGGAAAACTTTTTTGTAGCATGTTACTTGAGAGATTGAAAAAGGCGATAGATGAAAGGCTCAGAGAAGAACAAGCAGGCTTCAGACCAAAACGGTCATGCATAGACCACATTTTCACCCTCAGAATAATCATTGAAGACTCCGTAGAATTCCAGTCGAAATTAATCACAAACTTTGTCGACTTTCAAAAAGCCTTCGACAGCATCCACCGTCCTTCACTTTGGAATCTACTTAACATCTATGGTTTTCCTACCAAATATACCAACGTCATAAAATCTTTCTGCAAAGAGACACGTTGCTGCGTAAGAACAGAAACAGGCAACTCTGACTGGTTCTCAGTCGAAACAGGAGTGAAACAGGGTTGTGTCTTATCACCGATGCTTTTTGGAATAGCTATCGATTGGGTCATGCGCAAATGCACAAGCAACACAAATATGGGTATTCATTGGGTTGACAAAATTCTAGAAGACCTGGACTTTGCCGACGACATAGTGCTTTTGAGTTCAGCACATCCGGATGCTCAAGAGAAAATAAACCACCTCCAAAATGTTTCAGGGCAAATTGGTCTCCAAATTAACACCACAAAAACAAAGACTATTGATCTTACCAACAGTTCAGATGAGACCAAATTGAACAGCTACGTTCTTGAAAAAGTCAACAGCTTCACATACCTAGGAAGCAAAATGACATCCACAGGGGACTCAACACCAGAAATATCAACTAGAATCGCACTGGCATCTAGTGCCTTCAACAAACTGTCAAACATCTGGAAGTCAAAGACACTCAGCAAACACACAAAACTTAAAATCTTCAACTCTTGTGTGATTCCAGTGTTAACGTATGGATGTGAAAGTTGGAAATCAACGGTAGCTTTAGATAAAAAATTAGACAATTTTGAGAACAAATGTCTTAGAAGACTTCTAAACATCCACTGGACAGACTTCAGAACCAATTCGCAAATAAGACAAGAGACTAAGCAGGATACAGTATCCAATTTCATAAGAAGACGCCGTTGGAACTACATCGGCCATGTACTCAGAATGGACAAGACAAGACTCCCCTACCAAGCCCTCATATGGTCACCGGTAGGGAAAAGAAAACGGGGAAGACCAAGAGAGACCCTGCGTAGAACCATCATTAGAGAAGGCTCATTCAATGGCCAAGTAAATATCCAAGATCTACAACAGATAGCAGCGAACCGCCAGGCATGGAGAGACAGGACTTCTGCCCTATGCGCCGCCTTAGGCTCAAGAGGAAAGACTAACTAACAAAGTAATTAATTTACTCGCATTCTAGACAAGGAGATTAAATACACGAGAATTAAGAACACTACACTTTAATATAAGTACTCAACAGAAAATGAATTAATTAAGCTCAAAGATGTTGTCTAGGGTCCGGGGTGTTGGTAACCAGACAAAGTGCCCTTGTGGTAGGAAACCAGCGAATGGCTCTAATTTAATAATTAATTAAACAGTTTGTAGTTTTCATGTGTATTAAATGTACCTAGGTGGAGGATAAAATATCATGAAGTTGCACAGGATGATATTAACAACTGTTCATATAATTTCACCACAATATCCAATTTCGAAAAAAAGTGTTCGTGAATAAATTGCTAATGTTCAACATCTGTTCATCAGCTTCCAGTGAGAAATCTTCACAATTCGTGTCTTTAATGGTAATTGCTTATTTTAGTAACTACACAGAACGTATGTGGGTATGTGTATAATGATGTGTGATTCATAAATAATACTTAGCTTCGATTCATCAGGCGGCATTCAAGGACAGTCTTGCTGTACAAAGGCTGTGGAAGGTAAGTGGTAAGACTCTCTTTTCATTAGCGAATGCGGTCTCCAGAAAACGTCGAAAAGTTTTCAAGAAATTGAAGCATAACTCCCAGCCGTCCTCAGCAATGGTTGTCAGGCACATAAAATGTTGCGTAGGATCTAGCAAAGGCCAACCCTCATGCAGCTCTCTATCAAAGTGAACAAAGCAAATAGCAATATATCTGCTAACTCTATTTAAATTTTGTGATTATGTTATGTGTGAATTTTGGTACATCATCTGAAATAAACAATAGGATGTATTTGGATCTTCCAGGTTCTTCCTATCGAAATGGGAAAAAGACAATCATGTTACATTAATCTCAATAGCAACAAGTGTTAGTAAACATCTGTGTTGAGAAAAATCAATGTGTAACAATCATCTATTGAATATAAATGTTAGTTTTTGACAAACATATATTGTGACAAATACCTGCTAATTAAATTATCGATTATATTAATCATTTGTTATGGCAAATATCCTTTGAATTAAACATTTGTTGAGATTTTATAACATGTTGGTATGACATCAAAACAAAGACAAACAATCATGATGACACAGAAACATCCAGTTGAGCAAATGACATAGACAAGAAACTGGGTTGTCACCAAGTGAAAACGAATCATCTCAGGAAAATATTGACGGTCAACAATGTACACGTCACTACATGAATACAATTGTCAAGGTCACCTAGAACATGAATCATAGGAAGAAGATTGTCTTAGTGCAAAGCAAACATCCTACTACACCCTATTATGTTCCGCCCTGTCCATAATTTGTCACAAGTCAACAAAAATCCAACATGCACAAATTGTGAAACATGCAACAAAAATAACACACACATCTTATCATAATCATGATCATAAGAATCATTCAAGGAGGCATTTCAGATAAATATCTCATCAAGACAACAATTCTTCGAATACACTAAACGTGTGATTGCCCTTCCAGCCTATTTCCATATATAAGGGTTAAAGACACTAATCCGAACACTTGTTCCTACCACATGCTAATAGTTACAACAAGTCCAGTGAACTTGCCTTCTGGCATTCACTCCCAATTTGGACATATCACTGAACGTTAAAGTGTCGGACTATATACAGCACAAATTTCATGCTGGCCTATAATGCAACGTCCTGCGAAACAAGCACTATCTAACTAGTGTTTCCTTTTAACATGAGAAATCATCTTTAGCAAAAAATATATATATATTCCCCTGAATATTCCACGATATTATTCTATATTAGAAAAGATATGTGATAGTTGAATAAGCGCACATCATGTCGAGATAGAAACCTATAAGAACTTCAGTACGGAGAAGACTCCTTAACAAGTGCAAGAATAAAGATATGGTTTCACAGCCAATGATGAACACACATTTCAAGTTACTGAAGCTCAAGAAAGAAAAGATAAAGATTTTCCTTTTAAAGCAAGATAAATTCTTGTAGCTTTTAGAATATTCCATAATAATAGAAATGAGTTAAAGCATGGCAAGCTGCTGTTTGACATAGTATGGAAATTTATTTAAATGT
The DNA here is from genome assembly GCA_014155875.1 of Cepaea nemoralis. NCBI lineage: Eukaryota > Metazoa > Mollusca > Gastropoda > Stylommatophora > Helicidae > Cepaea > Cepaea nemoralis. The sequence goes on from JACEFZ010000214.1 coordinate 5,324, forward strand.
TGGTTACAGTAAGCATAAATACAGTAATCCTTGATTTGAAATAACACACCTCACCGGGGACATATTTCTCAATAATACGCAGTACCTTTATCACATTCTTAATATTATCATCATCAAGTGGCGTGCCGACTGGCGTAGGCGTTCATGACTCTCTATAGATCTCGGTCTTTGGTTTTCTAGATCAACTCTGCCGTTGATATTTCTCCATGCCACCGTCACAATCAATTCAGCATCATTTCTCTTGGTATGCCTCTGCCTCTCTTTGCCTCGATCTTTCCAATTGCCACGATGTTCTCCTGCGCCTCTCTTCCCATCACATGACCAAAAAAAGCTGTCTGTCTCCTTCTTATAGTTGTATATAATGTTTTAGTTTCGTTAGCCTCTTTAAGGCATTCGTTGTTAGTTTCTTTGGCCGTCCAAGGAATTCGCATCATTCGTCTAAGGAATAACATCACTGTTTCTTCCAACCACTTCCTAATTTGTTCACTTGTATTCCAAGATTCACTGTCATACAGCAAAGCAGGTTCTACATAGCTCTTCAGCATTCTATTTCTTACATTCAATGATAGCGACTTATTGCATAAGATATTCTTCATTGTCAACAACCTAATTATAACAGGCACCCATGGATTCTTCTTTTGTACCACACGAATGATAACTCGTACGTCGCACAAAAGGATAGAGATTTATTGTGGGCTGATTATACACAAGCTCTAAGAGCTGATAATCACATGAGATACATACATGATGACATTACTATGTTATGACATGGTCTAATGGTATTATCAGTGAATTATTCTAAGTCTATTTCTACTGTCCTGTAAACGACACACTATTCAGAGCAGGTACACCGATCCGTCCTCTACGCAGTCAAGTCCAAGTCTGCTGGAGTTTCGTGGCATGTTCCGCCACGAGCTGCTGACCCTGCGTGCGTCACGCGTTAGGGTGACTTGTCACTTGGTTACTCTTCTAAAGTATCCACTGTTTGTGGATACTTCTCGTGACACTAGTTTCCCCACTCTATCGTGGGTAACTCTTGATCACGTATTAGCGTGTTCCTCTTTCAGGACACGCGTGTGTTCCGTCGGAGAACTGTTTACGGTTCTCCCTCTTGCGTTCTGCTCCTTCTCTCCCCTATTCCTTAGATAGGGATGTTATCTCTATCCGTTCTTGTTCTTCTTCCTTAGTTCTCTCCTCTATTCTCGATTAGCCTGCTTGCAGCTCTTTGACAGGCTCTCTCCTCGTCTGTGTTGTGTTACAAGCTTTTAGCTTATGGGTGTAACACAAGTCGTTATCTAAAACAAAATTAGGCGTGTCTAATTTTGTCAAAGGCTGCATGAGCTTATTAACTCTGTTCTGGGCTAAGAACAAGACCTCTACTTTCCCTTGTGACACTGTTGTATCAATTCACTTGGCTATTGATCATCACACCACATTAGTACAGTTGGCTAGAGCATTAGCTCATTCTGACATTATACTTCTCGGGAGTTGTGTGACCCAGAGTCCTACTCCTCAAATTGTTAATTAACTAACAACCCAAACAATATGTTCCTGTTAAGGGTACAATACATTAATAATATTCATGCTCCCATATAATATACACTCCAACTTGCATAGATGCTTTGTGTGTTAATGTTCACCTATCTAGCTTCCGCTTGTGAAAAAAATCTTTCAGTGTTAAACTCGGGTTTCGAAATTGTGTAGTGTCCCTTGATGGAAGTTATTATGCCCCTTTGCATGTAATGATGTATGCATCTTTATTTGTTAATGTTTTCCTGTTTGGTTGCGTAGTTTGTGTTTAACTAATGTGTATTTAAATTACCAACATGTTTGTATGTCTATAATTTACGTGTCTGTTATCTTTCAAGCGCCATAGAACGGTTTATTGTAGTCACAAACGAGTGTGTAAGGCTGATTTATGACTATTCGCCGATTTTAGGAAGCTTAAAATATATTATCTATCAGTCTGTTGAATGTATGTATGGCTACTACACAGATAAAAACGACACAACACATTGTGTTACACAAACTGACACGGACGAACCACAAAAATTTATGCTGTGCGGCTACTCTCCGCAAAATGCCTCTCTGCTCTCTCTGTTATCTCATTCACTCATTCTCTTTCACACATCTTTTATCCACACTTTCACTCACTTTCACACTTCTTTTACCTACACTTTCGCTACACACTGGTTTAAAAATGCGTTATATCATTAAAATACTGTTATAGCAATGAAAAGAAATGCAACAATATATGTACAATAAATGATTGGATTAGTTTACAAACATTTTAAGCCAAATGACTGTGCCGTCTTTTTGCACCGGTCATTTTTGTACACAATTTACATGGTTGTAAGGATCGTTTCCTACCGATCCTGTGTGTAATGAATACTCTAATTAATCTAATCTACGTTAGTGTGCTGAGCTGTGCTAACTAAGGGAAATAATCTAACTAAATAAATAAATTGGGGTAAAGTGTGTTAGTTACCTTAATGTGTGTTTCTAACTAAGATGTTATGAGTTCTAACTGAGGTGTAAACTTTAAATAATGTGTAATTTAACTAAATTATATGAAAAATGTGTTAAATGACGATGGATCTCAAGTTATGTTTACTAATTTAAAGAATACGTTTTAATGATTTTAACTATATGAATTTCTAACTTATTGTAGATGAAGTTTAATTGCTAAATGTTATACTTTCCTAGAAACATTTTATGGGGATGGTTTTCTAATTTCTATTGTAACTAAGAAAGTTATGATAATACATGCAACTTGTTATACAAACATGTTATAATACATATCACATACATTTCTAATTATAGATTAATTACATTAATTACTTCCAGGTGTGTTGTCGGAGTAGCGTTCTCTGTTGAAACTCGTTGACATAAAGTTAATTAAACAACGTCTGATATACGCTCTCGTCCTGGGTATAGTTAGACTACAGTTCTCTTCACTGGTTACATATAATATATGATAATGGCATAGACATCTACTGATGTGTCTGTCCTTTCTTACTCATACTGACACAGTTTATAATAGCTAAGTTAATGCGACTCACAGTTGTAAGAGCACCACAATGTCTATAATTACATATTCTAGACACAGATCATTTACAGTGTCGATGCATGGGGTGATGTAGAATCGCTTCGCTCAGGTACATCAGGTATCTCTATCTGAGACGGTCTACTAAGTGTGTCCGCCAGCAAGTTCATCTTCCCGTTTATATGTTGGATAGTGAAACTGTAATTTTGCAGGATCAAAGACCACCTGTAGATCCTGTTGTTCCTGTGTACTCCAGACTGCATCACTGTAAGAGGTGAATTGTCCGTTTGAATGACAAAATGGGTCCCCGCTAAGAAACGATGAAGTTTACACACACAATATATGAGGCTCAAAGCTTCTAATTCAGAGACTCCATACCTCGACTCAGCAGGTGTGATTTTCCGGTTTACATAAATTATTGGGTGAAAGATTCCCTCATAGAACTGGCCTAGGACGCCAACGATGGAAATAGCACTTGCTTCTGTACGGAGAAAATACGTAAGGCTGGGATTAGGTAAATGTAAGATTGGTACAACGCTAAACATTCGTTTTAATTTTGATAATGCACCAATTAAGTTTGCATCTTTTACATTCAATTTTACAGATGATTTCAAAACATTTGAAAACACGCTGGTAATTTCAGCTAAATTCGGTATAAATTTGTTATAGTAATTTACCAGACCAAGTAAGCTTCGAACTTGCTTCTTGGTCGTTGGCATAGTTAAATTTAGAATTTTGGTTACGATCTTGTCGTCTGTTTTAAGTTGGCCTCTCGTAATGGTATGGCCAAGGATATCGATTTCTTCCAAACCCAACTCAACTTTCGTTGGTTTCCCAGTACAGACCGAAAAGTCTCAATCTCTCGAAGACGTGTCGCAGTTTCTGTAGATGTGTTGTCCAGTCTGACGTATGGATACATATATCGTCAATATAAGTTGCAGTATTCGTCACTCCATGAAGAAGATCCCTAGTAAGTCGAACAAAAGTGGCTGGAACATTACGAAGGCCAAAAGGAAGAAATCGCCACTCATACAGACCTAAGGGTGTTGAGAATGCAGTAAGATGTATAGAAAGTTTGTGCATTGTTACTTGCCAATATCCCTTCGTTAGGTCGAGTTTGGAAAAGATTCTAAAAGTTGACATATTAAGAATCAAGTCTTCGCAAGATGGAATTGGCTCTGCATCAATTTTGGTCACATTATGTAATTTCCTATAATCGACACAGAGGTGAATTGTCGAGTCCTTTTTGATGACAAGGACAACAGGGAAAGAATATTCTGACTGTGACTTTTGGATTATTCCACTCGACTCAAGGCTAAGGAGTTCCTTGTCGAGTTTTTCACTGTAACTTAAAGGGATGGAATAAGGTCGGCATTTGATAGGGGTGTCATCAGACAGAATAATGGAGTGCTCGATCCTGTCAGTCCTACCTGGAATGTCGGAAAAAATGTCTCTGTACTCTGTCACTAAAGCTATTATTTGTCGTCTTTGATCGTCTGTGAGTTTTGGTTCTATTCGTATGCTGTCAATTGTCGTTGTCCTGTCTACTGTCGGAACTGGTAGTTCCATGTCATCGTCCTCTGTCGGATTCAGTACTGTGGTGGTACTAAGTGCGTTTTCTGTTTGCTCACTACATGTATCTGCATTGTCGTCGTCTTCTGTCACACTAACTAGTGTAGTTGCGTTATGTACGTCTGTCGTCTGGTTGCTTGGTGTAGATGCATTCTGTTCGTCTGTCATCTGTTCTTCTTGTCGTGAAAAGTATGGCTTCAGCATATTGATATGAAATATCTTTAATTTTTGGTTTATCGATATTTCATAATCGACATCTGATATCTTTCGTACCACTTTGAATGGCCCTTGCCATGAAGTTAATAATAGGTTACGTTTATCTGGCAATAGAAGTAGCACCTCCTGATTGGGTTCGAGGTGTATCTGTGTTTCTGGCTTGGTTT
>JACEFZ010000215.1:0-10638 GCA_014155875.1 Cepaea nemoralis
ATTTTCTTTCTAAGACATTTGTTCTCAAAATTGTCGAATTTTTTTTTATCTAAGGCGACCGTTGATTTCCAACTCTCACATCCATACGTTAGCACTGGAATCACACAAGAGCTGAAGATTTTAAGTTTCTTATGTTTGCTGAGTGCCTTTCACTTCCAGATGTTTGACAGTTATTGAAGGCACCAGATGCCTGTGCAATTCTAGATAATATTTCTGGCGTGAGTCCCTGTAGATGTCATTTTGCTTCCTAGCGTCGATCGACCGTCTTTAGCCAAGCCAGAAGAAAAATACGTCGAGAATATCCAGATTGTATCCGTTAATAACATCACACACTACACACCTAAGTTAACTTTAATGTTCCAATAACCAGTTTGAGAATATCCTAGGAATTCAACAAGTTTGTGCGGAGCGTTTAAAATTTAGAGCCAGAAATCTGATTCTGACCTAACAATGACCAAACAATGTCAAATTTCAAACTTCAAAAGTCAAACAATGTCACATTGTCAAACAATGACCATATATAATTCTTGTCCAGCAATGACAACTATATGGATCTTGTCCAACATTACCCATATACAGGTTTGTCCAATAATTCTCCACAGATGGGTCTCTTCCAACAATAATCCACAGACAGGTCTCTTCCAACAATACCCCACAGATAGGTCTTGTACAGCAATGCTCCATAATTAAGAATTGTCCAATAATGTTCTACATTGTTATAAATAGGTATTTCCAATGTCCTGTGATACCATTTATAGAGCTTGTCCAACGATGCCCGCAGAGAGACGTTGTCCAACATTGCTCGCAGAGAGGTCTTGTCCAAAAATGTTCATAGATAGGTCTTGTGAAACTATAAACCACGCTACCAAAGATATGTCTTCCTCAGCACTGTTCTACGATAATATAGACAGGTCTTGTTCAAGAATATTCATGTATAGGTCTTGTCAAACTATTAACCACGCTACCAAAGATATGTCTTCCTCAGCACTGTTCTACGATAATATAGACAGGTCTTGTTCAAGAATATTCATGTATAGGTCTTGTCAAACTATTAACCACGCTACCAAAGATGGGTCTTCCTCAACACTGTTCTACAATATTATAGATAGGTCTTGACCAAGACTATTCATGTATAGGTCTTGTCCAACAATGCCTATAGGTAAGTCTTGTCCAACTATGCCTATAGGTAGGTCTCGTCCAGCAATGCCTATAGATAGATCCTGTCCAACAGTATCCCTATCCATGCAACTAACGTCTCTATCACTGTTGGTAATTACAGTTGGCACCATATACCAATGACCCTACCCACGTAGTCGGGTACCCGGACATTCGCTGGCACCAGACCGCTGACCACGGCTACGCCCCAAACCCATCCTTGCCCAACACCTTCATGGCCGTGGCGATTGATTTGCCTGATTTTAACTCACCTCAGGGCAGGTAAGTCATTTGTTTTTTTTCTTGTGTTTCTTGTTGTCAATGTTTCTCTCTTTTGTCCTTTCTGTGCTTCTTTCTTTCCTTCCATCTACGTTTCTTTCTTCCTTGATGTGTTCCTTTTTTTCTGTCTGTCTTTTTGTGTTTCTTTTTGTCTATATTTCTTTCTTCTTTCTTTTCTGTGTTTCTTTCTTCCTGTCTGTGTTTCTTTCTTTCTGCTTATTTATTTCATCTTTTCTGTGTGTCTTTGTTACTTGTTCTTCATTCTTTCTATTTCTTTCTTTCTTATGTTCTTTACCTTTCTCTTTTCCTTTTTACTTTCATCTTTCCTGCTTCTTAATTTCTTCCTTTCTCTTTCTATCTTTTGTTCTTTCTCTCTGTTTCTCTTTCTTTCTTTATTTCTTTCCAACTATCCGCCTTTCTATTTTATGTCTCATTGTTTTCCTTCATTTCTTTCTTCCTTCTTTTTTTAGTTTCTTCGATATATTCAACTTTCTTCTTTACTTCTTTCTTCTGTATTCCGTTTATCTATCTTCTGTCTTCCTGTTTTCAATTTCTTTCTCATTCATTTTCATTCTCCTGTTCTTTAACTCCGTCTTTCTTCTTTCTATCAGCTGTTCGTTTAATCTAGCTCTCTTTCTGTTGCCAGTCCTTTCCTTTGCTTCCCACCAAACATTGACTGCAGGTAAATGAGAACAGATGCACCAGAACTGGACAATTAAAGGATAGATTGCGCCCGCTGCCTTGGACGGAATTTGTCTAGAAGAAATAAACCTCGCATAAATGCTTGTCGAAGTCTGACACACCTACCATTCAGGTGTATAACTAATGTTTCGCAGTCGCCTCGAAAGACGACCAAAGAAGAAGAGGAAGAAGAATTAAATAAGAAAGTAATATATTACATTCTAAACAGCGTCAGTGGATGTCTGCATGACTGAATAGATTAGAGAATTCGCTCTTAAACTTCCGGTGTGCTGATGTCCAGGTAGTGGGTTCAACTCCTACATCACTAAGGTGGACTATAACGTTGACTTCTTGTCCTTGACTTGGAGGCGTAAATTACATCTACCTCTGAAGTCAGAGTGGGTTCGCCTGATGGCGAGGGACATTGGTAACAGGGAAAGCTAATCCGTACGCAAAATTCAGTCTAGCACTGCTAGAAGTAGTGTGTATTGACTACGCTTGAGTTCAAAGTGAGCGAGAGGGGAAAAAAAAGAAACTCGTTCCAATGGCGGTGTTACAAATGGGTGAACTTTATAGCAACAGGTATGGCATAATTAAAGTAACTGTTAGTTGAGCGAAGTCTAGAACTGATGTTATTGCAATCGCGACATTCCCATATGTGATCCGTCCTTGTTTTCAACAGTCAGCGAAAAGTCCAAATACTAAAATTACCAGTGGCAGTCTGGCTTTTCCTCTGAGATTTGAGTGTCGGCCAGATCCTATGGTCACTCCCTGCAGCACCATTCTCTCCAGGCCATAATGATCTATCTGATCTTCTGCACTATACACACGATCCCAAAGTACCCAGACCACGTCTGCCTTATCATGCACCAATACCCCACCCAGTGGTGCAGACTCAGCCAGTCTGTCAGCCTGCTGGTTTCCCACCACACCAGCATGCCCCAGGAGGAAAATCCAACAGATGATCTCTATTTTATTTATTGTTGAATGGGAACAGTAAGGAAGCAAGGATATGCCTGAGCTCGCCGGGAAAAGGCGCTGTATGCATTCAAACAGGCATCCCACTGTTTAGGTAGACGACAGACACCGTACGTGAAAGAAAGGACAATGGTTGCGCATTGAAGCATCTGCTCATCAGGGCTATGATGTTTGCATCGGTGTGCAATTTTTCTCCCTTTAGAGCTTTTTTTAACTGGTTCATTGCTAAACAAAAAGTAGATTTGGACCAATCAAGGCACACACATAAATTAACAAAGCATTGTAATGTAAATTTCCGTTCACTGAGCATTAAAATTTGTGAAGATATCATGAAACAAAACAAATAAAACGATGGCCCTAGTATGGCGATATATCGTCATTTCTGTCCGAATGGCAATGAAGGAATCACCAGAAACGAGAAGTCGATTGTGAGCTTTACTAGATTAAAGTTAGTTGCATATCCTTTACAGGGCGTCGCAGTCAACACCAGCATTCTTTGTCTGTTCTTTGTGATCTATTGGCACGTTTACGTTCAGTAGTTGGCCATTGCTTTCTGAACAACCGGCACCCATACCATTTTATTTTCTTTTAAAAACGCACGGCGACCTTCTGCCAAATCGCCCGAAGCTGTGTTTTGAACGCGGTATGCTGGATTACGAACTGCGTCGGAGCCGGCAGAACACGATTACAAGAAACAAACTGGTCCTTGCGGCTAACGCCATTGTCAGCACAGAATAAATAAACGAAAACCGACACAACTACATGAAAAATGCTACATGAAAATATAAACATTACTTATCTGTATCCTTGTTGTGTATTCTAGTTCTGCCCAAATTTGAGAAGTATAATATAGGTCCCCTTGCGGTATGATTTGTGTGGCCTCTTCAGTGATGACCTGCCTCTTTAGCTATAGTAATTTATTCGTGTCACGTTATAAACACATTCCTGTAAAAATTGATAACCACGGCGCATTAATTAGTTTTGTTTCATGGTCGTTGGCGACATCTGGTAGGTGTGTTAATTAGGTTGGCGTAAGGATAACATTTCATATTGTACCTTAGTAAACTAGTCCGACTGGTGAGCTTGTATGAACAACATCATCGTCATCATCATCATCATCATCATCATCATCATCATCATCATCATCATCATCATCATCATCATCATCATCATCACGTGCCATGCCGATAAGCATGGGCGGTCATGTTTCGCCATCTCACTCGATCACCAGAATCGTGGATCAGCTTAGTGTTCTTGTATCGACCATGCCAGGTGACCAAGCCTTCCTATTGTTCTCTTCCCTTCGATCTTGCCAGTTGTCACCAAGTTCTCCAATTTATTTCTTCTCTTAACGTGACCAAAACAATTTTGACTGTCTACGTCTAATTTCTCTAATCAGTCTACGATTTTGTTTTGCTTCTTGTAGTACTTGGTCATTGGTTTATCTGTCTGTCCATGGTATTCTTTGCATTTGCCTCATCAACTACATTTCTACAGACATCAGATGTTCTTTTTTCCAGCCTGTTTGCTCATTTCCACGCTTCACATCCATACAAAAGTATAGGTTCTATGTAGCACCTCAACACTCTTTTTCTCGTTGCAAATGACATATTTTTATTGGTCAGTATGTTTTCCGCCGGCTCCCTGGCCGAGGGGTTAGCAGCTTTCTCGGTCTCACGATGTTTCTTAGTGATAATCGAGTGAGATGGTCGTTGTCTAGGTTACACTGCTCCTTGCATGTCATTACAGAGTGTAAGTTGAGCTAGCCTCCTGTCTCATAATACAACTCACCCCTGCAGTGCACATCCACCAGTCATTAAACAAGATTGAGTTGGCGCACATAATCCTTTAACGACAACGGCTTATGGGAATGTCCCGAATGCTGTGATGTCGGTTCCTAAATCAATCAATCAATCAATCAATCCTTTAACGCAGAAAGAACACGGACAAACGGAACATAATTCTATATCCAGAAACAATATAATCCATAGAATATATATATCATCCTCACAACTTAACCAGCACACATTACTGCCTTCTCAAGGCCTTTTTTAATCTCAAATCCACAAGACAGTTATCAAGCTACTATCCACGGCTGAACCTCACACAATACAACCCACACACTGGGTCGAAGCCTCTGCTAACTACCCGACCCTCTCTAGGGCTAGGCTTTAATACACTATGTCTGCTGATAACCGGGCTCAGTCTTTAATCCTTCGTCTCAGAATTCCCATCACTGAAAACCCACAGGGCAGAGTTCTTTCACTAACTCACTAACTCCCCTATCATTCACTTGCAGACCACGGACCTATACTTCCCTGGCCCTGACACTCAACTGTCCAAAATATCCGACCCTCAGTCGGTCTCAGCCCCAACTGCCTTTTCAGTCTCCTGACTCCACACAAAACTAAACTGTCTCTCACCCCATCCACCCTGGGGTTCTGCACTCACCCTCACCATTATTTCTCATGGCTGGTTGTTTTTCCTCGTAGTCCCGCTACAAAGGTCACTCACCTCAATGTCAATGACCCAGGCATATGTCACTCGGCAACCCCGAATACTCTCGTGGTTGACGTTAGTGCACGAGAATTGGGAGCGGTTCGAGTCTTACCATTGACTTGTGAAAGTATGGAGCCGGTGGCTCAGAAAGTCGTGGCGTGCTGATGAGCGTAATCTAGCCTAGGAATCAACATACAGCTGAAAGATGCTGATGTTGACCGCAATATCCTGAAACAGGAAGGAAACGCGGAAAAAAAAGTATGTTTTCCATCTTGCAATAAAAGCTGCCTTCGCCATGGCGATTCTTGTTTTAATCTCTTCAAGGCATCTCCCATCTGATGTTAAGACTGTTCCGAGATAATTGTACCGATTCACTTGTTTAAGAATATTCCCATTCTCTTGTATATCACATTGTGGTATTTCCCTGTTCCTAGTGATGACCATATATATGCGTCTTCTTACAATATAATTCTAACCCTAGTTGTTCACCGCATCTACTAAATGTTGCAGATCTTGCTCATCGTCTGCATTCAATTCTGTATCATCCGCATATCTAATGTCATTGATGTTTTGTCATCCAATGAAGATTCCTTAAGCGGCGTCCCCTAATAACTTCATCGTCTCTGCAGTAATAGTATATACCGGGTCTCTAGATCCCCGACGTCTGACATTAGACAACGAATTCCCAAGCTGCTGGAAACAGATAACCTATTGATATTCACTATAGCTACTTACCAAAGTTCGAAGTGATCCTGTCAAGATTGTGCTCTTGACAGCATACTCTTGTATAAAAGGGCCATTGCCGTAACTGTCCCCCTGTCGGAGAATCGATCCTAGACCAATTCTTAGGGCCTGGTCTGCCCTTTTTTATGTTGCATATCCCTTACAGGACGTTACAGTCAACTACCAGCATTTTTCAGCTACTGTTGGTGTACAAGGCAAGTTTTACGTTCAGTAGTTTGCCATTGCTTTCTGAACGACCGGTTACTAGCGCGGCTTGAACCGCTGCCGATTGGATATACGGGATTACGAACAATGTCGTTAAACCCTTGGCCATGTACTCGGCATTTCTTCACACCATGATAAGGCTTGTGTATTTCCAATTACACGTATTCGCTTGAAGCCTTTCGGAAAATGTGGGGTGTCGGGTTTGGTTAGCGCCGCCCAACATTCGGCGCTAACAGAAAGCAGTTAGTACCATCTACTGTTACATGGTAGTTTAATCATATCTGTTTTATATATCTGTATTATATATATATATATATATATATATATATATATATATATATATATATATATATATATATATTATATAATGTTTGATTTGTGTAATACATCATTCTAGCATCCATCCACGTTATAAAAAGAAATAGGAGACAGGCTAAGTTTGGGAGGCCTTGCCATCGCTTATGGAAGAAAGGAAGTCTACCAGGGTCCGTACCCCGCCAAGGGGGAGGTAATTGGAAATGGTGTCAAGATCACTTACGGCTCTTCGACACTGGAAATAAAAAACAATGCAGGATTTGAGGTACTTGGTTACTTCTAGAGCATGATAGTTTAGAAGATGTTATAGATAAAGTAAATATGCATGCAGGTTATCAAGAACCACTTCTGTCAGTGGCGAAATGTCGAAAGTATGCGTATTTTGGATATGTCACGCTTCTTAACGCCCATTGAAATTAATCCTCAATGGAAGGATTCGGAGCAGGTCGAGAAGAAGAAAACTTGGAATATTCAGTTTTAACGCCAATATCTAGGAAGTATGTCACAGAAGATGGCTGAATAGACAGAGAAATTGAAAGCAGATGGCAAAAAGCGAGTGTGTTCATATATCAACTGTTGCCCACACTGAAAAATCAAAATATACCTATCCTCAAAACGACATATTAAAAAAAAAAATATCATTTTCATACTAACCCTATGCTACCAACGTCAGGCTTGGACATTATCCATATCACACTTACGCAAAATCAACAACTGTGAGATGAGATGTTTGAGGAGAGCTGCCAACTTAACTATCCGAGACCGAGTAAGAAATGTTGTTATCAGATAGACAGTGGGATCAATACCTTGTGCCACATTTATTGAAAGGCAGGAGATGAAATGGTGTGGCCATCTCGTTAGAATACATCACCATCAACTGCTAGTACTGGCCCTACATCAAATATCATCTGCGACGAGAGCAAAAGGACGCCCGAGAATAAAATGGATTGGCGACATCAAAGACATTGTATAATCACACGGAATAACACTATCCAGTACCATCCACCGGGCGCTGGAACATCAGCTAATCCTCGCCACGATGCTTGACGGCAAAAGTGAAAGATGATGATGATGACGAACGTTAAACACGTACGATTGTGTGGATCAGGAACATGGGGCACGGCTGAAACGATTACTAAAAAATTATAAACAGTCATTAATTAATAGGTGCCTGCGTTAAACAGATGAACTAAAATGAAATGAAAGAATCGCAAATGTGGAGTTCATCCACATAACAAAACAAATACAAGTGAACAAAGTACTGAGGAAAATACGCTGGCGCTGGAAAGGGCATGCAGTAAGACACAAATGGCTACGGCCGGTTGCTGAACTAACTGGGTTTGCCTTATGCAGTAAAGTTTGGCTGCTGGTTTTCTACTGACTGCCGCTTCCTTCTACGATGAACTGTATTTTTCGAGCGGACGATTGTGTTGGCATTCTGGTAGCAGCATTATGCATAGTAAACCTATGCGGGCTGTTGGTTTATCGAGACTCCTGTTTCTTCCACTTTTCACGTGGGGCAGTGAGGATAATTTTGTGTGATATTCGCTGGCACAGGAACTGAGCATAATGGGGCGACCCTTTGCCGTGAAATTGGAACTACGACTAACAACTAACTTAATTTATTGTAAAGAGACCCTTTACATGCCGTAAGAGGCATTGGACATACGGTGCTACACCTTATGTTTACATTCAATCAATAACGATCAGACAGGTGTGCCCCTTGGAGAACATTAGGCGAGGAGAGGAGTGGGTCAGAGTGCAGTCAGACTTGTGCAGAGTTATAATCACATTGAGCCGGGAGTGCAGGGAGTGGCCAGCAGGGGCCACGGAAGTGGAAATTCAGCAACTAATTCAGGAAATTCTCGCCCGGGTGATGTGATTATCTACACGGATGGGTCGGTGTTGAGAGGTAGGAGAAGTGCCTGGGGGTTCTTGGCAAAAACTAATGGTCGGCGTTTGGTGCAGGAGAGCCTGGCGTATGATGACACTACATCTAGCTTAAGAATGGAGGTGGAGGCGGTCAGTGCAGCTTTCCGCTGGATAGAAAACACGATACACATATTGTGATTGTAACTGACTCAGAAAGCATGCTGAGAAGGGTGAGAACAGGCAAGCTTCGTGCAGAGTGGCTTGCTTCGCTTCGGAGGTCACGGGTAGCAAGCATCACCTGGATCTTTTCTCCTGGGCATGCCGGTGTGCTGGGGAATGAACAGGCGGACAGATTGGCTGGCTCGGCAGAACTTGGTGGAGTATTGATGCATGACAAAGCAGATGTGGTTGCGGCCATTGTGGGAGCACGTGTACACCTCGGAGGAGCAAATGGATCACCATAGTCTGGTTAGAATGAGGCAGCGAGGAGTGACGAGGGGATCTGGCCGACGCTCAACGCTCAGAGGAAAGGCGAGACGGACATATAATCAGATTGCTACTGGAACTATTAGTGTTGGAACTCTTCGCTGGTTGCTGAGGATGGGGACGGAGCGCTTATTGGAATGTCCCGAATGCTGTGATGTCGGTTCCTAGATCAATCAATCAATCAATCAATTCAATCAATAAGTAGTTGTTTATGTGGTCAGTATCACACATATCGCCTTTACCTCCCAAAACATTTCCTAGTACGTATATTTGGCTGGGTCGCCCTGGAAGCTCAGGCTAATATTTAAATGTGTGCGAGTTGAGCCCATGGTCATCAGGCGAGCCTCTAGTCGCTGCTCTACCATGGCTTCCTTAATTTATGGAGGCGGTGGCAATTCAAAGCTTGTTCTTCGTTTACTTCTTCTGTTGCATTTTCTTATTCTTCTCCCTCACTTTCCCGTGTTCTTCTCTTTTTCGAGAACTTCTTCTTCTTCTCTTTCTGGGGAACCTATTCTTCACTTTCTCATGAACTGCGTCTTCTTTCTAATGAACCTCTTCTTCTTCTCTTTCTCATGAGCCTCTTCATCTTCTCTTTCTCATCAACCTCTTCTTCTTCTTTTTCTCGTGAACCTCTCCTTTTTCTCATTCTCATGAATTTCTTCTTCACTTTCTCATGAACCTCTTCTTCTTCTCTTTCGCATGGACGTCTTCTTCTTCTATTTCTCGTAAAACCCATCTTTTTCTCTTTCTCACGAACCTTAAACAATAGCCAAAGGTAGCGTGGGAAAATTTCAAAATAGTATTTTATGAATTAGTTTGGCCTTGGTAATCCAAAACTTGTCCTACGTTCCTCTTTCGGGGGGAAGTGTGTCACACCAAGTTGTGTAGCTCAAAGGTCAGGATATCCGACTTCGGCATACATTTATGCAGGGTTATTTTCCTGTCGGTGAAGAATACTTGGTATTAAGTGGCAAAATAAAATCACAAATGCTGAAGTATTGGAGAGATCGGGTTGTGTGACGGTTTGTTCCATGCTCAGTCGTAGACTTAGATGAATAGGACACATTAGGAGGATGGGTGACGGTAGAATACCAAAACGACATCTTTTTTGGATAAATTACAGATGGGTAAAAGATCTCGGGGCGGCCTCTGCTACTATACAAAGATGTGTGTAAGACGGACATGATTGATAGAGGCAAGTCACCGCTGAACGTGTTGCATGGAGGGCAAAGATCAGAAGTGGAATAAAGACAAAGGAGAAAATGATTGCAGATAGGTCACACACTGAGCGTGTGAGACATAAGATGGTGTGTGTTGGTAGAAATGACCATCTGTTCACATGCATCCTTTGTGGACGAACATTTCCATCGCAAATTTTTTTGGTTCCCCTTTTTGGATTAGTTTTCAAAAATTCGTCCAAAACCG
>JACEFZ010000216.1:0-10009 GCA_014155875.1 Cepaea nemoralis
GGGAAAACCCTCTTTGGGAAAAGGGAAAAAACGTTCTTGGTTTTTTTTCTCTTTTTTTTCCCCCCAAAAAGGGAAAACCTTCCTTTTTCCCGGAAAATCCCGGGTGCAATTTATGGGAGAACGACGATCGACTCCCGGCTACCTTGTCTGGGGGGAGAAAAATGTCGCCGTTAGTTCTTGGAGGTTTGTTTGCGCCGTAGATGGTCGCTAATACCTCCAACATCTTTTCGGGGTCCTTCTCAGGGGTATGCAGCTTTAAATCTCTGTGCACGTGCGGTGAAATGGTGCCGATGATAAGGTCAACTTTGTCAGCTGTCCCCATCATGCCCGCTCTGAACGCTGAACGGATTTCCCGTAGATACTCATTAACAGTGGGGCCGTGTGGGCCCCCGAAACTATTGATGTTCTTTCGAGTGGGCATTATTACATATCTCACTTGTTCACATGGCGATGCCCTGGGGTGAGAATCAACATTGCCCTGCACAGAGGCCGACGCCCCTTCGCTGCTTTCGACTAATGCTGCAGAGCGTGTACTTCTGGTAGTCATGTTTGTAATCGTCGTTGAGATCTTTTAGAATAAACTTACTAGACTCGCTTCCGGACAGGACTGACTCTGCTGCTTCGGCTTTTTCTGGGTTTATTTTTTTTCTTGCGGTGTAGTGCGTTTGCCGGGTGTGCTTAAACCAAGAGTCCCTAACCGAGTAGACTTACTAGAAACTCCTACTGACAGTTTTGACAGCCTACTGAACAACTGTAAGATTAGTAGACCTAATAGAACAAAGCACTTACAACTGATAAACTAACAACAATAAACTATCAACTAAATACAACAACTTGTATGTGAGTCTGTCTCCAACCCTATCTTTGGGGCAGGCAGACAAAAGCTACTTTGGAAGATCCTGTTCCGCAGCGCCAATTTTGTGATAGCACGAAGATGAGAGGTTAGAGAGAGAAGTGGAGGAGAGAATAAAGAATTGAAAGATAAAGATTGTGCGTCTTCCGGTTGTAGAGATAACCACTGATTTGTGATTACCCTTGGTTTTATCTACCAACCTCACAAGTATACAGGTATGCAGGTCACGAATACAACACTATCCTAACCGACAATAGTGCAGGCACTCAAAAGAATAAGCTGACACTGAATCAAGTTTATTTGCTTCTCAAAAGACATTACAAAGTATACAAAGTGTCGTGCGGTAACAATTCAAACAATTATGGAAGAATGCTGTCAGGTAACTAGCATCAAGATAATACTATCAAACTAAAGAATAGCACGCAATTAAACCAATAACTAGTCACATATCAATCAGGGGAATATAATAATAAAGTACACAAATCTGACAAGAAAGTATATAAATCTACTAAGGATGCACACACCCAACTTCCACCGTCAAATGACCGCCAACTAGTTTACCCAGGCAATCGATCAAGTGACAACGTAAGAGTCCTGTCCAGTGGGTTTCCTTTGTCTCTGTCCAATCACTCGCTTGCCGTGGATCCCACTTGACCTTTCCGTCCTATCTGACTTTTAAGTCTGCTGTGTGGTTCCGACTACCTCGTCTTTCTCTGGCTAATGTACGTCGTGTTCGACTTTTAGCCTATCCATTACGACCCAAGAGCTGTTCCTTTAAGCTATTTAGGACGTTGGTCCTTCGTAGCAATCAATATATTATTTTGGGCGGCACTTTCTTCCAACACTCAAGTCCGTGTTTCGCTCTGGTCCTCAGGCGTATCTGCCCGATCAGAAATTCCACAGCCCTCTTGGTCTCAACAGCCCTTTGAGTATCTGCACTCGGCTGTCTAAAAACCTGCTTATCTTCCTAACTGCTTCCCTGTCCCGCGTATATATATACCGCTTAATTTGGCGGTTCTTTCTGGCATCACGTGACATCGCTCCTCCTTGCCGCGAAGGGCTACCCAATGAGATTTTTAGCTGTACTACATAACTAATTCTACTTAATCCGCTTTATTCTAGATCCCTTGACACCACTAGGTTATAGCTTGAGGTCGAAGACCTTACCTTTTCTGCCTTCGCCTGGTTTGGTTTATTGGGCGTGTCCGTTCCCATATATCTAGCCGCATCCGTTGTATTTCTTGCTCATTTGGCAGTTCCTATGCTAAGTTCAGCTTCATGTTTCCTGAATTTCTTATTTCACTAACAACGAAAGGTAAACCGCGGTTAGCAGGCCGTGTCCACGTCCACTGACTAATTTTGAACTTATACAGATCGGTGAACTTTCTGTAAGAAAAAGGCGCTATTTTTCCATACTGTCTCAATACATACATACATAAATACATACATACATACATACATACATACATACATACATACATACGCACGCACGCACGCACGCACGCACGCACGCACGCACGCATACATACATACATACATACATACATACATACATACATACATACATACATACATACATACATACATACATACATACATACATACATACTTTTTTCGCGTGGATTTGTATAGGTGTGTGTGTGCGTGCGTGCGTGCGTGCGTGTGTGTGTGTATGTGTGTGTGTATGTGTGTGTGTGTGTGTGTGTGTGTGTGTGTGTGCGTGCGTGCGTGTGTGTGTGTGTGTGTGTGTTGTTTGTGTACTGAGGAATGCCTTAGCCACAACGTCTGTTTCGTTACTTTTGATCGCAGTCTAGTAAAGCTTATCGATTCTACTTCTCAGTTTTCTGTGATTCATTCATAGTATGCGAGTATAGTATTCATTCATAGTATGCGAGTATAGTATTCATTCATAATATGCAAGTATAGTATTCATTCATAGTATGCGAGTATAGTATTCATTCATAGTATGCGAGTATAATATTCATTCATAGTATGCGAGTATAGTATTCATTCATAGTATGCGAGTATAGTATTCATTCTTAGTATGCGAGTATAGTATTCATTCATAGTATGCGAGTTAAGACACTTGCTAGCCCGAATTAATGTGTGAATAAAATTAGTTAAACTGCGGTAAAGCTGTGGAAATGTTAGTTATTTGTATTTCCTTTACAGGACATTGCAGTAAACACCAGCATTTTTGCTGTTGGATCACTTGGCAAGTTTAGATACAACACACAGGAGATGCTAGCCTCGTGGGGCCGACACACCGGAAGCTCCCGGCGTCTTCAGTTGGTAGGCACATTATCGAAAGTTAACATTTAATAGTTTACCATTGCTTTCTGAACGACAGACGCCCGTATCATTTCGTAAACAACTAACGTAATGTGGTCTGCTGCCAAATCGCCCGCAGCTGTGTTTCGAACGCAGGTATGCGAGCTTAAGACCTGCGTCAGAAACACCTTTGCCACGGAGCTGGCTATGGAAGTGTAAACACTATAAAATAACACAAAGTAATGCAGATTTACAGAACACAATTATGGAAAACACAGGACGTTGTGGCGACTAGCTTTCATCAGCAAACAAATACATATACAGAGCACAACATATAATCACGGAGAAGACCCTACATTGACTATATTAAGGCATAAGAACGGGATGAGAAGAATGGAAAGATGGGGGAAATGTGTACAATGAAAAGACAACGAAAAAATGTGCTACTTATCTGAAATCCCAGGTTGTGACACTCAAGCCTATATTTAGGTGTCGCTGTTAAGAATGTGTGAAGGAATAATACTTCACACTTCAACGGCTGTGTCTGCCAAATGTTTATTTACCTTTTTCGATAACTTCTGCGACTGCTATAAACACATGTTCAGAAGTTCCATTGTTATTTTGAATTAGTGTTACTGTCGTTACTTTAACTTTTTGAATGCCAAAGATTACTTGCATTGATTTTCATTGCGGATCAAATAACTGATTACGGCTTTGAATTGCTAGAAAAGAAGGATATTTTTGTGGAGTTAATGAATATGTAATGACTTTATCTGCAACTATTCAGAAAGTACTTCTTGCTCACAATTGTTTGTGTCTGAGCTTATTGCCGATTTTAATTTCATTTTGTGTAAGTCTATATTTTGACAAGTCGTAGAAAGCTTTCATTGTTTACACAGCCTCTGAAGAAATAATTTCTTATACCTAATTCCCTCAGTCACAACATACGCCTGTAAGACCCGACACTTACTAAGCAAGCTGAACAATGCAAGCCTTTGAATATAAGTGTTATAGACCAGTTCTAAGAATATCTTGGATACAAAAAAAAATAACAAAAGCACCCATACGACAAGCTATGAATATTGAAGAAGGTTGGCTACTAAAGGCGATAAACCAAAGAAAATTAAAATATTTTGTTCATTTGAAAACGTCACGAAGTTTGGAGAGAACAATAATGAAGGGGTATATGCCCGGTAAGAGAGGAAAGGAAGGTCAAAGAGAAGATGGGTGCAGGATGTGGCGGATGATCTCCAGATGGGTGTATCGGACGCGGGACATCTTCCTTATGACAGAGAAGTTTTCCTAACGGTTGTTATGGCAAGCGATGTTCTGCAAAGGACATGCAACTGAATGAATGAACGAACAAACGAACGAACGAACGAACGAACGAACGAACGAATGAATGAATGAATGAATGAATGAATTAATTAATTATTTAATTAATTAATTAATTAATTAATGCCTCAGTCATTCAAACCAGTATATTCCCTCAGTGAATTTAAACCAGAAACCAGAAACAATATAGTAAACTATATGTCACCGTCATCGTAGATTTCTCACCACTAATAAAATACGGTTATAGCTTGAACAAAGAAAAAGCATTGCGTACATTATATCCCAATCTCCGTGCGAAGGGGTAACGAGCGCTGTTTGTAATCCCATATATCCTCGATGGAAACACAGCTGTGGATAATTTGGCAGTAGACCGCCTACGTTGGTTTTTTACGAAATGGTATGGGAGGCGGTCGTTCAGAAATCAATGGCGAAATACTGAACGTAAAGTTACCAAGAGATCACAAAAGAAAACAACTGATGTTAACTGTGACGTCTTGTATAGGATATGCAACTTTTTTTTTTTAAATGTTGTATGCGACGAACAATAAATGATTGCTCAAATATAGTGAGGCGTTAGCAATAAGCCGGCTCCATCCGATTTTGTGCACATAGAAAGAGTTCACTGTAATTTGGAATTACCGTGTGGATAACAAATGTTCCACATTCGAACAATACCTATGACTATGTCTTTTAATTGTTTCAGCTTGAGTATTATTCATTTATTCACTTCATATGATATATAAATCTGTTGTTTGCACCTGGCGAAATGCAGCGAAATATGTCAGGCAAATAAATCGTGCAATATATTGTTTGTGGCTTCCTGTTTAAATACTTCATTGAGTTTGGTTTGTGTAATATGTTACATAAACAAACGAAACAACAACATTTATGTTACAATAACAACTACGGAAAACAAATTAATCTGATTCGGTTACGTTTACTTTTCTTATTTCGAGAGTAAATCAATATAGTCCTTAAGTAAGTAAATAAGTAGGTTATTAAAGTAAGTATGTGAATGAAGTTGTGAGTAAGTGAGTAAGTAATTAATTAACTAGGTAAATAAGTAATAAATACGTAAGTAAGTAAATAAATTATTAAATACGTAAAAAATAAGTAGGTATGTAAGTAAGTAACTAAATAAGTAAGTAATTGAATAAGTTAAGTAAGTGAATAAGTTAAGTAAAGTAAGAGAGTGGGTTATCTAAGAGAGTACGTTAAGGAAGTAAATTAAGTAAAGAGAGTGGGTTATGTAAGTGAATACATTAAGTAAGTGAGTACGTTAAGTAAAGTAAGAGAGTGGGTTATGTTAGTGAGTAAGTTAAGGTAAGTTAAGTAGTGAGTTAAGTTAAGTAAAGTTAGACAGTGGTTATGCAAGTGAGTAAGTTAAGTAAGTGAGTAAGTTAAGTAAAGTAAGAGACTGGGTTATCTAAGTGAGTAAGTTAAGTAAGAAAGCTATGTAAGTAAGTTACGTTAGATAGTAAGTTAAGTAAAATAAGAGAGTAGTTATGTAAGTAAGTATGTAAGTCATGTAAGTAAGTTAAGTAAGTAACTAAGCTAAGTAAAGTAAGATTTATGAAAGTAAGTTAAGTAATGAATGGATGGAATAATAACACGCTGACAGACAACAAAACCATCAATGAATGATTGACAGAAATAACCCACCAATGACATAACGAACACACAAATAAATGACTTGGCAAACATTCCACACAGCTGTTGCATTGTATTATAATATTAGATGCACGTATCACAGATACTCTGCTTCGTCTGGGCAATGTAGTACCAGCTCTGTACTGTACTTGGTGTCTGGGAAACAAATATAGAAGGGAAAGTATGTTTTCTATTCAAGGCGATAAACTTTTCTAATTTTTTTTCACCGTGTATTGAAAACTACATTACTACCTACAGATATGGTGTATAATATAAATGTTTTAAAAGTCTTTACATACAGAAAGGACATCTGTATGTAATAAATAAGGTACACCACAACACAGCGAATCCGACGTTTCGATCCAAGTGATCTTCTTCAGAAACAGAACTAATAACTCTAATGAAAGAAATAAAATTATACATAAACACGCTTGCATATATGATATGTGTTGCGTTCCTTATTGATACATTTCTGCGTTTATACCTCCTACTATTACTACTATTATGACACCGCCATCACCACCACAGCAACCACCACAATTATTTCTACTTCTTCCGCGCTGGCATTAAATTAGGACGCTGTTAAAGATTACTTGTGAAGTCGGAAAAAGAGTTCACCTGTGGCGAGGTACATTGGTGACAAGGAAAGCTTACCCTCACGGAAAATAGTCCAATTTATTCACTACAAACTGATTGATTGATTGATTTAGGAATCAACTCGGGGCTTCCCATGAGCGCTCCGTCCCCCATCCTCAGCAGCCAGCGAGAGTTCCAACACTAATAGTTCCAGTAGCAATCTGATTATAAGTCCGTCTCGCCTTTCCTCTGAGCGTCGAGCGTCGGCCAGATCCCTCGTCACCCCTCGCTGTCTCATTCTTGCCAGACCATGGTAATCCACTTGCTCCTCCGAGGTGTGCACGTGCTCCCACAAAGGCCGCAAACCACATCTGGCCTGTCATGTATCAATACTCCACCAAGTTCTGCAGAGCAGCCAATCTATCCGCCTGTTCATTTCCCAGCACACCGGCATGCCCCGGAGAAAAGTTCCAGGCGATGCTTGTCACCCGTGACCATCCGAAGCGAAGCAAGCCACTCCGCACGAAGTCTGCACCGTCCTCACCCTCGTCAGCATGCTTTCTGAGTCAGTTACAATCACGATGTGGTGTGTGTGTGTGGTATTCTCCATCCAGCGGAGAGCTGCAGTGACTGCCTCCACCTCCATTCTTAAAAGGGGTGTTGTGGTATTCACTACAAAAAAACAACAACAACAACTACTATACTATATACTACTACTACTACTATACACTACTACTATACTACTACTACTACTACTACACTACTATACACTACTACTGTATGGATTAATCATCAGGTGCCATCTAAATGAAGGTTGGCTGCAATCGATCTCCAACACTGTCGTTGCTCGCCCTGACTTTCATTCTACCAGTCTGATGTTCGCCCATCCTTGATGCTCCTTCCCCCCTTTAATCGTTTCTTCCTTTGCTCGCTTTTCCCTAACCTTTTCAGAATTGAGATTTAAAACCCAAAATCACTGTATTGACAGGCAGAGCACTAGGCATAAAGCCCCAAGGTTTTCTAATTTGTAGTAAAAAAACCCCTGTAGGGGGTACACACGAGACTTTAATACTCAAGAGATACACCATGTATCTTTGTGACGTTCTAGACGGTAGCAGATTTGGGTTATGACTCCCCAAACGCCTGGCTCCTCTTCCCTTTTCCTTGAAATCCAAACACCCATTTTATTTAATGTTGAAACTTTTTTTTTTTATATTTGCTTTAGCTTGCTTTGTACTAAAAACGTAGCCCCACACGTGCTACTGCTTCTGGGACAATGGACTGATTTTTGCGTGGGGGAAAAAGTTTTTCTATTACCAGGTCCCTCCCCATAAGGCGAAACCCACTCCCAACCCTTTTGAGGTACTTGTAATTTTCGTTTCCCCAAATCAAGAACTGTAAGTCAACATTATAGCCCAACTGATTGGATTAGGGGGTTTTAACCCCGTCGTCAGCAAAACCCGGAAGTTGAAAAAAAACGCTCATATTCTTTCCCCCACGCTGGACACCCCCCTCCCCCACCCCCACCCCCCACCCCACATGCGAAAATGCTCCACACGTTTGCCACTGTGCTGCCACCCCCCCACTTCCCTTTTCGCCTGTCAGAATTAGGGCATAGGAACCTGATACTTTTCTCCCCGCTTTCAGTGACACCACCTTTTGCACGAACCCAACCCGGAAAAACCAGCTTCTTTCTCCCGACAGGTCAACAAGTGTCATCACATTCACTGGGAGAGTTCACATGGCTTCCGATATCAGATCTATTTTACTTTTTCTTCTTCCTTTGTGTGATTTCGTAAGCCAGCATACCTCTCACCTACTTTATCTAGACATCATTTCATGCCTCTTTTATTTTGGGGTCATGTTTATCTAGAAGATGTAATTCATTCCCCTACTGTATTATAGCCATAGTTATTATAATTCATAAATAACAAACATTACTATTCTTGTGTTACATTTGATGATCACGATGAGAAAACATCCTAAAATACTTGTCACTGAGAGAATATTTGTCTTTGCTTTCATAACTCCTCTCTCTCTCTCTCTCTCTCTCTCTCTCTCTCTCTCTCTCTCTCTCTCTCTCTTCTCTCTCTCTCTCTCGCTCTCTCTCTCTCTCTCCCGCTCTCCCCCCCTCTCTCTCTCTCTCTCCCCCATCTCCCCTTTTCCCTTTTTTTTGGGAGGTGTCGTAT
The DNA here is from genome assembly GCA_014155875.1 of Cepaea nemoralis. NCBI lineage: Eukaryota > Metazoa > Mollusca > Gastropoda > Stylommatophora > Helicidae > Cepaea > Cepaea nemoralis. The sequence continues at coordinate 8,875 of JACEFZ010000216.1, forward strand.
AAATCAAAAAACAGAGGGCGAGTGCCAGTTAGGGGGTTTAAATATTGAGATTCCCATGTACTCTGTTAATCCCCCTGTCCATCGTTTACATGGTCGGCCTCTTCTTCTAGTTCCATTTGGTATGTGTATAACAATTAAGCAACGTAATTCATGAATAGGGACTCGATATTAAGTAAAATAAACGTTTAAAAACAAGAAGATCGACTTCACTGCACTGGGTGTTATCCCAGATTGCTGTCTCTTTCAGCAGGGCGGTCTCCTAAAAGCATCGCACTGAGCACGAGCTCCATAGTTCCAGCGACGATCACACAGGAGTCTCCGACAAAATTGACTCTTGTCAACCGACATAGTCAAGAAAAGAACCCAGGACTACTTCGCCACGGGGCCTCCCATTATTGATAATTAGCCCGTGAAACAAGCCACACACAAAAACTTTTTACAATGGAAATGGTTCGGGAAAGTCTTGGATAAACCAAACGTTTCTAATATCGTTTTCACATAATAATAATGAGATATGCACACATATGGCAAAATAAAATAAAAAAAACATACGAAACAAGTCCCAGTGGCCAAAGTTGTATTCTACATGTGGTAGGTAAATTCGATTGTTATGTTATGTATATCCAACATTGTTATCTACACCCGATAGTGTTATACACCCCATCTCTGTCCTTCTGGACTATATACTAATATTGTCTTTAATTTACAGGATAAGGCTGTTCTAGTCAAGACAGTTTGGATACGTTATCAGAAAAATATAATCTCGAGAACTTGGTGACAACTGACAAGATTGAGCGCAAAAGAGCAAGGGAAGGCAGAGAATAAATACCCGGATAGCTTGGCCACTTGGCCTAGTCGAAACAGGGACACTGAGCTGATCCATGACTCTGGTGATCGCATGAGATAGCGAAACATGACCGCCCACACTTAACGGCATGACACATGATGATTATTAAGACTGTCCTGTTTGAGGTCTCAAATGGCTTGGAGTAGACTTCGAAATCTAACCCTAACAGTCAAATTAACGCTAACTCTAAACCTCAAACTAACGCTCACCATAAATTCTAGCCCTAAACTTAACCCTAAACCCTAACACTAACCTTAACGCTAAACCCCTTTAATATAAAGTTTTTTT
>JACEFZ010000220.1:0-30000 GCA_014155875.1 Cepaea nemoralis
AATCTTGGATTTGGTTTGTGTTCTAGGCCATATTGTGCCGCCTGGCAAAGCCATACGGGTATTATCTCCTTGCCTGCCCCTGATTGGGAGGCTGCGGTGGATTTAGGTGGCTGGGCGCTGGCAGGGAGCTGCGGTGTTTTAGTGGTAACGCTGGCAGGGAGCTGCGGTGTTTTAGTGGCTAGACGCTGGCAGGAGCTGCGGTGTTATTAGTGGATAGACGCTGGCAGGGAGCTGCGGTGTGTTTAGTGGATAGACGCTGGCAGGAGCTGCGGGTGTTTTAGTAGGTTAGACGCTGGCAGGGAGCTGCGTGTTTTGGTGGCTAGACGCTGGCAGGGAGCTGCGGTGTTTTAGGTGGTTAAACTCTGGCAGGGAGCTGCGGTGTTTTAGTGGTTAAACTCTGGCAGGGAGCTGCGGTGTTTTAGTGGCTAGACGCTTGCGAGGAGCTGCTGTGTTTTAGTGGCTAGACGCTGCCTGTGAGATGCGGTGTCTTAGTGGCTAGACGCAGGCAGAGAGCTGCGGTGATTTAGTGGCTAGACGCGGTCTGGGAGCTGCTATATCGTAGTGGCTAGACGCTGGCTGTGATCTGCAGTATCGTAGTGGCTAGAAGCTCGCTTGCCGGCCCGATAATCATGGGCTCGAATCGGGGAGGAAGTTTAAAATTAACCTGGCCTCCCAGATCGATCTAGCCTAAGACGAGTACCAGGAGATGCCTTGGGAAGTGAAAGCGTAATACTGACTACATCCCCGGCTGGGTGGTTAATGACGTAAGATGCCGTGGGTCGTAATGATAACTGCTGGTAATACAATGAGATTACTGTTGTTAACACCACTTTAAGATGTCAGAAGTTACGCTTTGACGTTGGAAGTGTCATGACTCGATATATGGTTTTAACAGAGTGTTTTTGTTCTTTTGGCCCAATATATGTTTACATAGGTGTGTCCTCAAATTGTCCTGGCTCAGTAAAGTTGATATTGTCATAGCCCGTTCGTGTTGACATGGTAGTTGGATTAGCACGATGTCCCCATGTTGTCAGGACACAATATATTATTGTTATGAACGGCTGGCTAGAGTGTTACAATGTTCTCAGTCAGGACACATTTAGTTGGGTTTGGAATATGATTCCTCATGTTGTCCATATTTTAATATGATTTGTTGGTTCTCTTGTGGTTGAGTGAACTGAGTTATGAGTGCTTGGTTATAATGTGATAATTTGACTCTAACATTCTTCCATCGTATACATGACAAACCACAGAGTGATACACTAACAACAAGCACTGGACCAGAACGCCTAAAAATGTCATGTGTTCCATTGTCGCACTGACACGTTTATAATATTTCACATCTATTATCAGGTATCAATTTAATTCTCAATCACTTTTACTTTGAAAGACTTCTATAGTAACAATATCAAAATACATGTAGATAGCTGAGACACCAACCTCGCCATTGCCCACAACGAAGAAGTCTCGACCGGTCTGTCTTCGACCAGGGTTGCTGCTCTGAGTCCCTGGCTTAGGGGAGACCTTTCTCTCCTGGCCATGCCAAAGCGTGCTTCTCGTCGTAAGGCCGTAAACACGCTTCAATGTGATCAGAGCTCGCATGTTAGCGCATGACAGTCTCAGAGATTATGAGTCTGCCATCATACATCCAATGCACTAAAAACGTGTGAAAAGGTCCTTACTTTACTTTACTTACTTTCCTAGCTCACATTACTTTACTTTACTTACTTTCCCTGGCTCACATTACTTTACTTTACTTACATTCCCTAGCCCACATTACTTTACATTACTTACTTTCCCTAGCTCACATAACTTTACTTACTTTCCTTAGCTCATATTACTTTACTTTACTTACTTTCCTAGCTCACATTACTTTACTTACTTTCCATTGCTCACATTACTTTACTTTACTTACTTTCCCTAGCTCACATTACTTTACTTACTTTCCCCAGTTCACATTACTTTACTTTACTTACTTTCCCTAGCTCACATTACTTTACTTTACTTACTTTCCCTAGCTCACATTACATTACTTACTTTCCCTAGCTCACATTATTTTACTTACTTTCCCTACCTCACATTACTTTACTTTACTTACTTTCCCTACCTCACATTACTTTACTTTACTTACTTTCCCTACCTCACATTACTTTACTTACTTTCCCTAGCTCACATTACTTTAGTTTACTTACTTTCCCTAGCTCACATTACTTTACTTACTTTCCCTACCTCACATTACTTTACTTTACTTACTTTCCCTAACTCACATTACTTTACTTACTTTCCCTAGCTCACATTACTTTAGTTTACTTACTTTCCCTAGCTCACATTACCTTAGTTTACTTACTTTCCTAGCTCACATTACGTTTTTTACTTTCCCTAACTCACATTACTTTACTTACTTTCCCTACCTCACATTACTTTTCTTACTTTCCCTAGCTCACATTACTTTACATTACTTACTTTCCCTAGCTCACATTACTTTACTTACTTTCCCTACCTCACATTACTTTACTTACTTTCCCTACCTCACATTACTTTACATTACTTACTTTCCCTAGCTCACATTACTTTACTTTGCTTACTTTCCCTACCTCACATTACTTTACATTTCTTACTTTCCATATCTCACATTACTTTACTTACTTTCCCTACCTCACATTACTTTACTTACTTTCCCTAGCTCACATTACTTTACTTACTTTCCCTAGCTCACATTACTTTACTTACTTTCCCTAGCTCACATTACTTTACATTACTTACTTTCCCTAGCTCACATTACTTTACATTACTTACTTTCCCTAGCTCACATTACTTTACATTACTTACTTTCCCTACCTCACATTACTTTACATTACTTACTTTCCCTACCTCACATTACTTTACTTACTTTCCCTACCTCACATTACTTTACTTACTTTACCTACCTCACATTACTTTACTTACTTTTCCTACCTCACATTACTTTACTTACTTTCCCTACCTCACATTACTTTACTTACTTTCCCTACCTCACATTACTTTACTTACTTTCCCTACCTCACCTTACTTTACATTACATACTTTCCCTAGATAACATTACTTTACATTACATACTTTCCCTACCTCACATTACTTTACATTACTTACTTTCCCTAGCTCACATTACTTTACTTACTTCCCCTAACTCACATTACTTTACGTTACTTACTTTCTCTAGCTCACGTTACTTTATTTACTTTCGCTAGCTCACATTACTTTACATTACTTACTTTCCCTACTTTACATTACTTAACATTACTTACTTTCCCTACCTTACATTACTTTACATTACTTACTTTCCCTACCTTACATTACTTTACATTACTTACTTTCCCTACCTCACATTACTTTACGTTACTTACTTTCCCTACCTCACATTACTTTACATTACTTACTTTCCCTAACTCACATTACTTTATTTACTTTCCCTAGCTCACATTACTTTACTTTTTTTCCCTGGCTCACATTGCTTTACTTTATTTTCCCTGGCTCACATTAGTTTACTCTATTTTCCCTAGCTCACATTACTTTACTTTATTTTCCCTGGCTCTCATTACTTTACTTTATTTTCCCTGGCTCACATTACTTTACTTTATTTTCCCTAGCTCTCATTACTTTACTTTATTTTCCCTGGCTCACATTACTTTAGTTTATTTTCCCTAGCTCACATTACTTTACTTACTTCCCCTAACTCACATTACTTTATTTTACTTACTTTCCTTAGCTCACATTACTTTATTTACTTTCCCTAGCTCACATTACTTTACTTTATTTTCCCTAGCTCACATTACTTTACTTACTTCCCCTAACTCACATTACTTTACTTTACTTACTTTCCCTAGCTCACATTACTTTATTTACTTTCCCTAGCTCACATTACTTTACTTTATTTTCCCTAGCTCACATTAATTTTCTTACTTCCCCTAACTCACATTACTTTACTTACTTTCTCTAGCTCACATTACTTTATTTACTTTCCTCAGCTCACATTACTTTTTTTTATTTTCCCTGGCTCACATTACTTTACTTTACTTACTTTCCTTAACTCACATTACTTTACGTTGCTTTCCCTGGCTCTTTACCTCATGAATTTGTAAGCAGACCACCGCATCGTGACAAAGGAGAACGAACGTGGTTCGTAATCCGGCATACCGCGATCGAAATCTGTTGCAGGGGATTTGGAAGCAGACCGTTTAGTGTCTATTTTTAACAGTGGCGTGAACGTCGGTCCTTCAGAAAGCAATGACAAACTCGTCAACGTAAACTTGCCTTGTCAATAGCAAACAGCCCACCATCGACGGGGTTAATTGTGACGTCATGTAAAGGTCATGCAGCTACCTTGAACCTTCTTTATCGATGCCTAGACAATTGGTCAATTCACAGACGAATATATAGGATTGGATATACCTTTAAAATCAAGATCTGTTTTTATTTCTTGTTTTAAAAAAAAAATAATAATAGTAATAACAGAAAAGACAGATCAAGGTATTTGAAAAGAAGGGATGAAGAGGGGAGGACGTGAAAGAAGAAGAAGAAGAAGAAGAAGAAGAAGAAGAAGAAGAAGAAGAAGAAGAAGAAGAAGAAGAAGAAGAAGGAGGAGGAGGAGGAGGAGGAGGAGTAGGAGGAAGCCGTGGGGTGGGGGACATGGTAGAAGAACGAATAAATAATTGTTGCACTCAAAGACACTCTGTGATCTCTTGTTAACTAGACCGGAAAAAAGGCGCCAGGATTCATTGATTGGCAGGTGAATATTTGACCTTCTCTCATTACTGGCCTGCCCTCATTAAGGATAACATATGGAAACGGGAAAGTAAACACATTACATCGACATTTAGAAATGCTGAAAAGTTCATAGATAATTGACTACCCGTCTCTTCCTTTCCCCACCTCTTTAGTAAGACAAGGGAAGTAACATACAAATACAACAAGGAGCAAGGGAGGGAATAGACGCGCTTTCTCAAACTGAAGTTGTAATGCTGTCAGATAGCAGAATTAAAGTGAAACATTGGGGAAATAGCGTAGCCAGAAAATTCAGACAACTTCTGATCGATAACGTTTTTTAAATTCCGTTTGTCATGGACGTGCCGGTTTCAATAAAACATCAACTTCCGCTAGATTAGAGTTTTCGACACACAACAAAGTGAACTAGAAATTGGCGGAAGATATAGATCTGGCATTGACGACAGCCGCTTGAACAATGTCTACGTTTTGTTTATGTGTTTGTTTTACCCATTTTTATTTTTAACGTATCTTTTATGTGATTGTTTCATCAAACCACCAGATTCTCAGCGAGTGCTCTCCCTTGGTCCATTTCCATCGGTGGTGATGTGTGTATTCAGACTTCGCCATGACGTCTAGTTATCAATAGAACCTGTTCTGAGTCTCCACCATTCAGTCTTGTAGAAGCTCGATTTAGCTGTGCCCGTGCTGTTTATATAGTTGGGGGAAGAACTAACACTGTTCAAGGCCCCAATGATCAGTAATAGTATGCAGGCAATGGCTGTCACAACCACAATGGTTAGTTTCGGCTTGAAGTCCATGCTCATGCTTACTAAACCTGACTCATGTTGTTTTAATGCGCTTTAAAGATGTGTAAAAAGGTTTTCCGTAGCGAAGTGCTCAAGCCGTCTGACTCGGGCTCCGAAGGTTGTGGGTTCGATTCCGGGCCGCGTCCTTCGGTTCACGAGTGAATTTTTTTCGGAGACTACTGTGGGTCGAAGCTGGAGCTACGGAGTTCGTGCTTTGCGCGACGCTTTCCACGCTGCGGAAAGAGACTGAGCCATATAGGATAAAAACCCGGTGCAATGAAGTCGACCCTGTCGACTTTTAAGCGACTTTTTTAAAATGTGTAAAAGGGCGCTTTACTCAACGTTTTTAATTATAGCAGGTGTAGAGTGACTTAGGAATCTACGCAAATTGTCCTTTCTCAGACAGCAACAAAGACAGAGTTGTTTGTATTGCAGATGTATCCCTACAGTGGTTATTCGAAGGTTGAGAATGTCTCGGGCAACCAGAGTAACTAGCCGTGACTCTCTGGGAGAGGCTAATGAGAGTAGAAAGTATACATAACTATAAGCCAGTTTAAGAAATAGACAAGCAGCGTTCTTTGGTCATCTAATGACAAACGAGGTACCGGAGAACGGGGTTGGCAAAATTCGGGGAGAAATAAGACAGGGGTTGGTTAAATACTTCTCTCTTTTCTTCATTTCTCTTCACTTCTCTTCTATACTCTCTCTTACTTCTCTCTTTTCTTCACTTCTGTACTCGCTCTCTCACTTCTCTCTGCTCATAACTTCTCTTCTATACTCTCTCCATCCCATTCCCCCCTCTCTCACGTCTCATTTCTCTTCACTTTCCCTCTATACTCTCTTCGTCCCACCTCCCTCTCTCCCACGTCTCTCTTCTCTTATATACTCTTTCTCTCTCTCTCTCTCTCTCTCTCTCTCTCTCTCTCTCTCTCTCTCTCTCTCACTTCTCTCTTCTCTTCACTTTTCTTCTATACTCTCTCTCTCTCTTACTTCTCTATTATCTTCTCTTCTATACTCCCCATCTCTGTGCCTCTCTTTATCTCACACACTCACCTCTCTCTTCGCTTCACTGTTCTTCTCTGCTCTCTCTCTTTTGTCTTTTAATTTTCTCTTCTCTTCTATACTCGCCATCTCTGTCCCTCTCTCTATCTCACTCATTCACTTCTCTCTTCTCTTAACTTTTCTTCTATATTCTCTCTCTCTCTGTCTCTCTCTCTCTCTCTCTGTCTCTCTCTCTCTCTCTCTCTCTCTCTCTCTCTCTCTCTTATATTCTATTCTCCATTATAATCCCCATCTCTATCCCTCTCTCTATCTCACTCATTCACTTCTCTCTTCTCTTAACCTTTCTTCTATATTCTCTCTCTCTCTCTCTCTCTCTCTCTCTCTCTCTCTCTCTCTTCTCTCTCTTTTATATTCTATTCTCTACTATAATCCCCATCTCTATCCCTCTCTGTCTATCTCACTCACTCACATCTCTCTTCTCTTCACTTCTCTTCTATACTCTCTTCCTCCCTCTCTCTCTCTCACACACACACTCTCTCTTCTCTTCACTTCGATACTCATTCTATCTATCTATCTATCTATCTATCTATCTATCTGTCTATCTATCTATCTATCTATCTATCTATCTATCTATCTATCTATCTATCTATCTATCTATCTATCTATCTATCTATCTGTCTGTCTGTCTGTCTGTCTGTCTGTCTGTCTGTCTTGCCAAGAAATCAACAGCAGCGGTAAAATGCTTGTGTTGACAGCGATGTCCTGTAAAAGGATATATATATATATATATATATATATATATATATATATATATATATTTATAACCTCTTCATGTTAGAGTAAAAGACAGGGTAAAAAATATGAAATGAGATAGACAACCTGCAAACTGTAGAGAAGGATATTTATTGACACTGCCAAATAAAGCGAACATACAGGCGCATGACAATTACAGAGAAACAATGTCCAGTCAGTTCCTGGGTCAATATTGCTGTCAACACCAGCATTTTAGCAGGAACATTCTGGAGAGACCGAGAGATGCCACTGACACAACAACTACGGTACGTACAGCAATAGCCACAAGTTCACCCAGACATGTTACAACATTAAATATTAACCAGGGCGCCAAGACATGGTACCCTGCAGTAACACACGCACAGGGAATTGTAGCGTTCAACAGTGAACTGAGTCATGTCTGCGCCCTCATCTTCCGTGAGAGGTCAGCATGGCCGAAAGGATAAGACCACTCGCTCTTAAACTTCCGGTTCTCTGATGTTGGGATGCGGGTTCATTCTCTGCATCTGTTAACTGGACGTAAAATTATGACTCCACGTTCAGATAGCAACGGCAAAATGATTGGCACCTTGCCGTCTTGACAGACGATAGTTTGTACAATGGAATTATACCTCTCCATAGCACAAAGCCTGGGCTGAGTTTAGAGACCATGTGTTACCCATACAGCACGATCCCTCTCTCGGCCTGTCTAGTGTACTCTAGAGGAAAGGTGACACCAATACGTCTGGAACAAGACAAGATACAGAAGCTGCCGGATCACCAATGCTCTAACTGTCTGCCTGTCGGAGCATCAATCCTAGACCGGTCGCCAACCAAGGTTTAGGGTCTGGTCTGCCCTGCCATGACATTTAGTCTTTAGGTTGCATTTCTTCCCACTAGGATGGCAAACTATTGATAGTATAATTGGCTAGAATATCAACCTGGTGTTGGGATTAATCACAACGTCCTGCAAAAGACGTGCAACATCTTCTCTAGGCCTGCAGTGGTGCAGTGGCTAGCACACTGGCCTGTCTACCCCGGTGATTGTTTTTCAAATCCTCACTGACTTGGATTTGTTATTTAATTATCTATTCCTCCGAGCTCTACCGAGCCTTAAATGGGTACCAGAAAATATTCTGGTATGTAAAGGTATGATACTGAGCACATCACCAATAGAGCGTAGATTGCTTTATTACAGGTTGTATTTGTGATGACTGTGCACTGTTTGAAAATATTGCCGGTCCAAGTTTTGTATTTACCTATTATGTGGCATGATCTTTACAGAGGGTGAATACAAACCTTAGACCAGCAATATTTTCAAACACTGCACAGACATTAAAAATACACCCTTGTCAGGGCTGGTCTGGCTAGCAAGATCAATCCCGCGTCTTGCGTTCGTTGTCTCGGATGGCTGTGTGAGATGCACCCAATTGGGATCTTCCCAGCCGACGCAAGTTAGCGAGCCAGGCGTTTAGAGAATGCGGCGGCGAAGTGGTAAAGCCGTCTAACTTGGGCTGCTAAGGTTGTGGGTTCGATTCTGGGTCGCGTCCTTTGGTCCACGAGTGCATTTTTTTCGGAGACTCCTGCGGGTCAGCGCTAGAGCTACGGAGTTCGTGCTTTGCGTGACGCTTTCGGCAGTTCGCTCCGGAAAGAGACTGAGCAATGTCGGATAAAAACCCGGTGCAATGAAGTCGACTCTGTTGACTTTTAAGCGACTATTTTTTTTTAACCACATCGTGAAGCAAGAGTCGCAGTTCGAGCCGGCGGAAGAGCAAATTTGTACGACCGTTCGACACAGTCTCGATAAGCGCCTTCTCTCTCTCTCTCTCTCTTTCTCTCTCTCTCTCTCTCTCTCTCTCTCTCTCTCTCTCTCTCTCTCTCTCTCTCTCTCTCTCTCTCGATGAGTAGTGGGCCTGCGATCAGTAAGCTGGCATAGTTTTTCTATCATCCACCCCCCCCCCCCTCCCACTGAGTAGCATGAATCCTCGTCGGAAGGAGTCCAGTGGTTTTGTATGTATCACCGAGTACCAAGGGAGTGCGCTGAGCGATTGCTGCTCTTGGCCTGCGTGTGCGTGATATCTCGTTGATCCTCAGAAGTCATATACTTGTCTCAAAGATTAAGCCATGAATGTCTAAGTTCACACTGTCTCACGGGAAAAACCGCGAATGGCTCATTAAATCAGTCGAGGTTCCTTAGATGACACGATCCTACTTGGATAACTGTTTCAATTCTAGAGCTAATACATGCTTACCAAGCTCCGACCCTCGCGGAAATAGCGCTTTTATTAGTTAAAAACCAATCGTAGTTACCCTTCGCGGGGCGCGGCGTTCCCATTGGTGACTCTGGATAACTTTGTGCTGATCGCATGGCCTTACGTGCCGGCCCCGCATCTTTCAAATGTCAACCCTATCACATGTCCATGGTAAATGACATGCCTACCAGGTTTGTAGCGGGTAAAATTAGAGTGTTCAAAGCAGGCCTCGGCTGCCTGAATAATGGTGCATGGAATAATGGATTAGGAACTCGGTTCTATTTTGTTGGTTTTCGGAACTTGACGAGCAAGTCGAGCTACCGCGGAAGCATTTGTCAAGAATATTTTCATTAATCAAAAACGAAATTCAGAGGCGCGAAGATGATCAGATACCGTCCTTGAAGCGAAATGAAATATACCTTGGCTAGCACATCCATTGCATTATTTAAAGTTTGAATCATTTGCAAGGTGCCACTACATTCTTGGTCCAGACACTTGTTCTACGTCCCCCAGCTGAGGGATATGGCTGAACGCCTCTAAGCCAATATCTCTCGGATGTGAAGGCCCGCATAGTGGTAAGATGCTGAGCCGGCAGCATCTGCAGCCTACCTCGTGAGCTTTACTAAAAGTGGGGGAAAACGTACCAGTCACACGCAACGGTTACGATGCAAGTCTGTATCAAAAGATCATTGAGTGAGTGTAATCAAAAGTGGAAAAACGTCTTATTAACACGAAATGGAACGCTTGGCTAGCGAATTCATTACGTGGAAGTCCGAAGCGATAGCTTGCTGAGTGAATGTTGTCTGCAGACTGACAGTTCCTGGTGTGGGGAGCGGCCAGTAGCGAACAAAATGCCCAATACACGGAAGTGAGGAATTAAAGCAGCCATGTGCAGGACGTGGCAATTCCTTGGGTAAGCCCAGTACCAGAGCGCTATGTGTCGGCTCTGCAATTATGGAAGCCCTCTTGGATGGCGGATAATGCCCATGAACTGTCCCTGCCTTCCCTTGAGAGCTGATCGTGAAATCTTCGACCATTCTAATTTGACCAGCTGGGATGCGGACGACACCACAACAGTCCCAACGCAATTACGTATGAAAAAAACACTCCGGATGAACGCAGAAGAAGAAGAAAATACACCCTGTTCACTGTTGAAAAGTTGGGCAGGGCTCTAGAAGGTAAGCTGGCCGTGTTAAAAGACTCCGCGATCCCCTGAGCACGTTACGAACTTGACTTGGGGATGTAAATTACAAGTACCTCTGAAATTGGAGTGGGTTCGCCTGATGGCGAGGGAAACTGGTAATAGGGAAAGCTCATCCACACGCAAAAAGTAGTCCAGCGTACTAGAAGTGGCAGCACGTGTAAGGTCTACGCTTGAGGTCAAAGCGAGCGAACGCTAAAAAAATAATTAATAAATAAGAACACACGAATGGGAGAATTGGCTACAGATACGAACAAGACGCTGTCCTGATATAATTGTTAGAACAGATAAATATACCCGTCGGTGGACAGCTCGATGGCAAGTAGATAGAACTGGTTCTAGCCTACTCTCGGGCAATCTACATCAAGCGGTCAGAATATTCATTACCTTCATGTGTCTAGCCTATCGACATGGCAGTTGCTGATAGAAAAAGTAAAAAGTAAAGGACCCTTCAAACGCAAACTTCAGTCCAGGTCTACTAAGAAGTAGTGTGTATGGACTACGCTTGAGTTCAAAACGAGCGAGCGCAAACAAAAATATCAAGTGGCCATGCCGTACAGGTATTTACCTTTCTGCCTTTCTCTTGCTCTCCTCAATCAATCTATGTGATGTCCATGAATTGAGTGCCGCACAGAAGGGTATCCTTTAATGAATAGACATCTTTTGCTCACAATTTGGAAGTGGACTTACGATTGTCAGAGACCTCTCCGTGTTGTGGCTTCTGATGACTGTGCCTCTAGGAGCCACCAACTGTGCGATCCCTGTCCAGGTATGTGATGGTGATTTTTTAAAACTATTTATTCATTTATTTAGTAATCCACAAAGCGGATAGTGTCTCGCCCTGTTGTTGATGGTTCCAACACGACCAAGTTATGCCCACCAGTGATCATCACCAAGTTGCCTGTGTACAATTTGATGACCTCCATGATAGTGTCATTGACCTTCACGGGGGGGGGGGGGCGGCGGAGGGGGGGGGGGTAGTTTTGTCCGCGGTAAACGACGAGGTCGTAAGGTAGAACTTTTGCATGGGGTTCAGTAAAGCGAGCACACTTTACTGGCTGTCAAGGTGGGGTTCAGGTAAACCTGTATACGCTTGAACGCTTCACATGAGTCTTCACTTGCCTCCATGCCTGTCATCACAATCATCTCACCGCGATAGCATACGGGAAACAATGTCCCAAACCTTTAAGCGTAATTGACACATTATGTAATGTCCATATATTAATATACCAATCGGTACTCAATTTGTAATCTGATCAATATCGCACCGCCGTCTGGCTTCCCGTGGCGTTCTCTGGCACTCCTTTTAAATTCACTCATTTGAAATTCATTCAGATCAATGGTTTGTAATCTGTGCCTCAAACACATGATCACCGAGCCGGATTGTGGGAGTTCTAGTCTCTACGCTACCGTAGCTGAGGCTACATTATATAGCCGTTGCTACACTGTCTAATGTTTCTCGTCTGTCAAGTAGAATCATATCTGAGATAAAAGATTGCTCTCACAATCTAAATGGGATTTCCAAGTCGGTCTTCTTCCGCAGCTTCTTTCACGTCCTTTGGGGGATTTATTGACCCAGTTATGTCCTGTAGTCGGACACACTCACTGCTCACAACAAGACTTCGTGTCGCCCAACACACTCACTGCTCACAGCACACCACAAGATGTCGTATCGCCCGACATAAGTCTGTATGTACAGTGCTGTACCATGACCAGCAAGTCAAGGACCCGTTCTTGTCTTTCAGGGCATTGGGTATATTGTGGTCGACCCGTACTTTTAAAGCAAATTCGACACTTGGTAAGTGATATGGTAAGTAATTGTAACAAAATCCGGACATGTTATCAGCTGCCAACACGTCCCCAATCTTGTCACTACCCACGTCGAGAATAGGGAAAAGGAAACATGGGGAATCCGAGAATCTCTCTCGGGACTTTCCACGTGCTCACGAAGGGGTAATTCTGTAAACCCACTGAGACACGAATTCCATAAAGATCGATTCGCTGTTTTTCGGGAGTCCTATAGTCTTTGGTTTGAAAGTTTATCCTAAATCCGTGCAAAAGCACAATTCTCACTTTGTTTCGGTTGATTTGCGCCAGAGAGAGTTTTTAGAAATATTAAAACCATTCTCCGGTTAGAGAGTTGGCACATGTTTCCATCATTTAGAAGGAGATAACATAAGCTTTTGCAAGAGCAATATTTAAATGCACCCATTTTGAATTAACAGATGGTGATCTACAGTTGATTTCAGTGATAATGTGTTTATTCTCTATAAGATGGTTGCCCCTTTTCGGAGAAGTGTTGAACCAAAAAGAAGTTTGCAATAAAGCTGGATTTCGGGTGTCAACTAAGAAGAAGTTTCCAGAACCCTGGTGACAGGGACATCCCAGCTCATCCTCAAAAGTCAAGTTTAGTTAATATGATACCATTATTTCTCATCCGAAGTTGGAGATGGATAAGACCAGCATCTTGAAGTGGCAGAGTAGTGGTTAACTGATTGCCATTCTCACTCCAAACGTTTCAATACATGCCTTCATGGAAGGAGATCTTTTGTTTATTAATGGACTATACTCCATTGTCAAGAAAGTGAACCTGTGGAACATTGATTTTCCTCAAGGAGACATCCGTGTCAGGAATGGTCAGTGTCAAGTACAGTTGAGTTTCAGATTTGTGAAGGACTTGACGGCAGTTTGAAAGCGTTCTCATTTTCATCAAGGGAGAAGCCGTAAATCAAACCAGGTGATACTAGTCTGTCCTCCCAGCGACAACAGACTATAGACAATTTGATTCCCCTGTTGTCCGTGAAGGAAAGACCCATTGGGCTAGCTCATATCATCCTGCAAGGCTACTTTACCACAGCCACCTATTTTCCTACTGTATTTGTTTCTGTAATTTATGTTCAGTTATATTTGAGCAAGGGCTTCAAATAAATTATTGTGACTAATTTCTTTACTTTCATTGTGTCTTGTCAATGCTTAGAGCTAATTAAATAATAAAATAGGAATGCGTCTGTCTAGGTCCCATGGGGACACTAGAACTTTCCTACATGCATAGATATGTAATAATACAAGATCAATGTCGTAGTATCTTTGCAGTCATCCCCATCAAATTTGCTACTGTAATACACTGGCCGCCATTACTGCCCAAGAATATCCTAGCACCCGTTTTAGGCTATGGCGATCTGGGTGACGGTTCAATGTTAATGCACACGTTTCAGAGCTCTGTCTTTATATTGCTTAAGTGGGTTCGCCTGATGACGAGGGACACTGTTAAAAAGGAAAGCTAATCCACACGCAAAATCCAGTCCATCACAACTATAAATAGTGTGTATGGACTACGCTTGAGTTCAAAGCTTATTGATTGCTATATATTGCTTAACTAGGTCAATGACAGACGGAAGACCAGTCATGTTTTTTGTTTTCAGTTAGATAAAGGCAAAAAAGATGGTGAAGATTACATCAGTCTGTCTGTATAAGTCCATCTGTTTGTCTGTATATGTCTATTTGTATATGTCTGTTTGTCTGTCTCTTTGTATGTATATGTTTGTTTGAATATGTCTGTCTATCGGTATATGTCTGTCTATCTGTACATGTCTGTCAGTATAATGTCTGTGTGTGTGTGTGTATATATATATATATATATATATATATATATATATATATATATATATATATATATATATATATATATATATATATATATATATATGTCTGTACATGTCTGTCTGTCTGTCTGTCTGTCTGTCTGTCTGTCGGTATATGTTTGTCTGTCTGTATATGGCTGTCTGTCTGTCTACCATTCTATCTGACCCTCCGTCCGCCTCTCCGTCTATCTGTCTGTTTGTCCATCGTCCATCCATCCGTATGTCTATCGGTCTCTGTCTGTCTGTCTGTCTGTCTGTCTGTCTGTCTGTCTGTCTGTCTGTCTGTCTGTCTGTCTGTCTGTCTGTCTGTCTGTCCATGTCTGTCTTTATGTCCATGTCTGTCTGTCTGTATATGCCTATCTGTATATGTCTGTCTAACATTCTTCCTGACATTCCCCCCCCCCCCCATCAATCAATCTGTCTGTCCGTCGACCGTCCACCCGTATTTCAATCTGTCGTTCTCTCTGTATCAGTGTGTGTTTGCCTGTCTGTCTATCTGTGTAAAAGTCTACACCTCTGACATATAAACTGATTTACATCGTTTAAATATAAATTGATGTACGTCATATAAATATAAATTGATGTACGTCATATAAATATAAATTAATGTAAATATAAATTGATGAACATCATGTAAATATGTTTAGTTTAGTTTAGTCGACGGATCAACATCACGGCACACGGGTGTAACCCATAAGTGCTCCATTATACTCCCACCTCAAGCCTGAGTCCGGAGAATCTCAGCTCAGTGTCAGGATATTGCGGCAGCAAGACTCTGGCTCGTTGGCTGACAAGTGAGATACTAAATACTGTCACTAAATAACTCAATGTGACACAATGCAAACACTTTATTCGCGCAACGCGCAACTCACAATCAATGCATATATCGCGTAATCACAATTCATCATACAATCAATACATGCAATCAATCAATGCATCAATGCAATACACTTACAAGTCAATAACCCAGGCGTTCGGTCTCTTACACTCGTACAGGCTAGCTATCGATTCACGCTCAAACATTCGCTTCATTACATTCGCCATTCAAACGTCTGTCCGCTACGATCTCCCAAGCCTGTCTGTCTAGCCGTTCAGCATTCTCGTCAGTCGGAGTAGATTCCCCCTGCGTGAACCACTAGTTTCACGCTGTGTCCTGACTGACCAGCAACGGGCTTAGCGTCGCTCAGAGTTGAGCCTGGCTGGACTTCCCTGGCGTCGTCGAAGACGCCGCGTTGTAACTAGCGTGTTTAACACCGCTCAGAGTTGAGCCCGGTTGCATTTGCCTGGCGTGGGTACAGACGACGCGTTGCAACCCTGGGTGAGAATCTGACATTCTCCCACCCTCCTTTTCATGAAAGGGTATCCTTTCATGTACTTTATACATCTTTTATTTATACTGTTAGAATCGAACCATGTAAGTCGTCTGACGCGACTCTTTGGTTTCTATTAACATGTACAGGTAATTGTAAGTTATATTTATACAATCATCAATGTTGCTATGACGCAAAACATATCAATTACAATCATTTCGATGGATTATCACCTCCGCTGCAATGTGACACAGCCAGTCCGGTAAGTTACAGCGAACACGCACCTACCTCTCAACCACTAAACAAAATTCAAAAGATCAGGTCAGACTGCGAACATCTCCCTATAAGATGTTCCAACCTCAGACGCCCAACCTGACTTAGTCGGAGAGTCTAATGAAGGTCTACAGCTTTGGTAACTATCTCTATGCACAACTGACGTCATCTTGACGTGTTACCCATTAGGCAGCGTGATGGTGGTTGTAACAAGCTACGTGGAGGGTCCCAAATAGCCCTATTACAATATTTCAAAATTATTCTCTTTATAGCCCTGGCTGGGATAGGTCTTTACCTGCCAACCCTCCTCCGTTTTCCCCGGACTCACTGTCACTCTTTCTTTCGACCTAAGGACCTATTTCCGGTCGTGTTCTTCTGGCTGATCCATATATAACACAGTGCTAGTTGGAATAAGCTAAAACTTGATTTATTAAATCAATACAGGACAGCACAGAAAAACACCAAGGCAGGTAACACAGAAAGTTCTAAACAGACACAACACAGATAAAGTTCAGGCACAGAGCCTCAGGTTGCCATAGTCACAGACCCAGCTTCATATACTGTCCGATCTGTCCACACACAGCTCACCGAGTGTGCAAGAATCTCCTTCCTTCCAGGTAATTGGTTGTACGTACAACAGCCTTCTGTAGAACAAACTTCCAGGTTTCCATGGACCACAGTCTTTTAGTAATCAAATGTTCTAGGGAAGTGCCATGTAATCACCTGTCATAATGTCAGGTAGGAAATAATGTCCTGGAGAATAGTTCTCATATAATAATGGGTGTGTCTGAGTGATTGGCGGGGTCCAGCCAATAATACAAAAGGACTCAATCCAAACGTATCGAGATGACTGGTGATGTGTCAGTACAGCTGATGGTCATTCTTTCAAGGTCAGCAGTGGCTCTATCTCGTAGAGATCATATTCTTAAAACAGGCATGGCCCAAACCTTGCCATGGCATAGTCATAACCTGCTTTCTGCGTAGAGCCCTGTCGAGACCTTCAGCTCTGTTCATACTTTCAAAAGAAGGACCCTGGAAAGGACAAACATTCGAGTGAGGGATCAAGCTGACTCAAGCACCACATATTAGTTATGCATTTCGGCTTACCAACACCATTGCTTGAATGCGTCGGACATGTCAGGTAGCCCCTGGATTGGCTACGTCCGGGCTTGAGTAGACCTCCAGCTGGTGGATGTCAGGTTGTCCACCCTAGGAACGTTTTGTTTACAAGACACACTTTCCACTCTCATACCGAGCCTTTATTATTATTGGGCACATTCGTTTCCATGCTTTTCTCTCACTTGCAAACCATGCCTTTCTCACAACCAAGATCTTGTGGTGTGGTGTGGGTACATTTATGTATGTAAAGAAGTTTCGTTCCCTATTGCCAGCAAGAATAAGAAAGAAGATACCACCCCTCCCGGCCGCCGCTCTCGACTGAGCTGTAGCGCCAATGTACCGGCAGTGCCCTGCACAAGCCATAAGTGTAGATGAGTTCAGGTTCTCTCAGTGAGATAGAGAAGCCCATTATCTTCCCGACATCATCCTATCGAGTAAAAGACGAAAGAGATAGCACTGTGGATAGCCTCTTCCGGCTCAAGAAGATAGATCATAGATTGGTGGACCCCATTCCCAAGGAGCACACCGTAGCTATCTAATGTGCTTATATTTAAAAGAGAGATGCTACTAAGTAACGGTAAGCCGTAGGAAGAAAGATAGCAACAGCTCATCTGCCGCCAAGAACAAATGAAATCCTCTGGGGAGATATATTGTTCAGATTCACTCCCCCTGCTATGCCAAGAACAAGACGCCTAGTCAGATTGCCAACGGTCAACCCACTCACAATATGGGCATAACCGGCTTTTCGCCAGTTCGTTTCAGTCGTTAAGACAATAGATATTTATAGGCCAAGTTTTGCCTGGACCAAAGAAAACCCAAGTTTACCTTTTCCTTCCACCAGTAGTAGACCTTTTAAATGTCTCAATCTTTAACTTGAACTCTTGACATTCGGCCGTGGATGGCCATCAGTAGAAACGGACATGAATCCTCCAGAAGCCGCACCAGTGCACATTTGGCGCAAGGCGCTTCATCGGGTTTACCCGCAAGATCCAAACATATATTTACTCGCTCCATGTAAAGATTGTGTTATGAAGATAACCCCAAGAACCATCTTTCATGGAGATTGAGCGAACAAGAGAACTGAGAGCTTCCGAAAGCCGTTTCCCCCTGTTTCCCCAAGAATAAAAGAATGCATAAGGACATGGGCCACTGGCGTTTCGCTACAGTGGTTTTAATACATGTTACACATTACCAACAGTTTTAATTACTTCCCTTGGTCGTAATACAACGGTTATGGACGGTAATTTCACCATACTTTCAACAACATAAATTACATTTATAAATTCATTTCTTAGTGTCATAATTTGATACTTATTGACACAAGTGAACACAATGTCACTGTTGTGAACGAGTAAATCAAGTTATGATGCTTGCTGAGATTACATATAACAAAAATCCTCATATACAGTTCCGTATATGGAAATATTAAACTCACAAAAGTTGTGGACAACGTCAATGTTTTGTGAGTAAATTAGTATAGTCTGCTATCTTTCAAATTAATATTCATACACATCGGAAATACACAGCTGTGGTTTTAAGGTGACAATACCACACAGTACTTTCGTTTGGATGTTACATAAATAAACGGAGTAACCAGTTCTTGAAAACAGCTGTTGGGTGGTTTCTTCGGTGTGGATTACAGTGTTCTTCTAGAATACGGCTGTCAACGTCTCTTTCACACGGATTAAAATACAGTGGGCACATCTGTGGTGTAGGTACTCAGGATACTCGAAGTCGTTCAAGCACAGTAAGTTTCTGGATCCTGTAGTACTGTCCCGTGACATTTGTAGTACATGTTTAATACATATTTAAAATAATATATCCATTCTATCACATATCTCACAAATATTCGATACAATCATTCACATAATAATATAATATATTATATTTACAATGGGAAATTAAATCCCTATCACATACTTTGCACACCGTTACTGAAAAACTTTCAAATGTGGCAGTGGTGTTGAGCACTTATACTTTGCAGCTTACACATTCTCTGCAGTGTGCTCAGGTACTATATGACTATTGGGTGAGTCGTATGGGCATCTTGAAAGAAGGTCGGCCAATGAATTTTGCGAGCCACTTATATGTCTTACATCAAAGCTAAAGTCCTGCAGAAGCAGTGATCATCTTACCACTCTGCGATTACTTGGCGTCCCTCTGGTGATAAAAGTCAATGGGCTATTGTCTGTTTCTACAATGAAATACTTCCCTAAAAGAAAACGGGACAATTTACGTACCGAAAATACCAAGGCGAGTGCTTCAAGTTCCGGCGTGCTGTAATTTAGTTTTGTGGCTTTCAGCTTACGGCTGACGTAATATACAGGGTACAAAATCTGATCGTGTTTCTGAAGCAGTACCCCTCCAATCGCTACGGAGCTCGCATCACATCTTAACCTGAAAATAGCGTTAAGGTCAGGTAATTTGAGAATAGGTTCACTAGAAAAATAAGATAATACTTTCGAGAATGCAGGTCGTAAGCATTCGCTTTTCACAATAACATTTGGTTCTTTCTTTGTTAGTAAATTTGTGAAACATTCAGTCAATTCAGCAAAATGTGGAATGAATTGTCTGTAGTAGTTTAACAGACCTAAGACACTTCGCAACTCTTTCTTAGTTGTCGGAAGCGACAATTTTAGAATTCTGGACATGATGTTATCGTCAGTCGACACAAAGCCATTTGAGATTTTGTAGCCCAAAATTGAAATTTCTTGGTAGGCTATGTCGACTTTGGATGGTTTAACTGTCAGTCCGTGTTGTCTGATTCTGTCGAATGTCTGCTGTAATTCTGTTATGTGGTCTGTCATGTTCTTTGTATGGATGCAAATGTCGTCCATGTACCAAATGATGTTAGCAATGTCAGTCAAAAGAAGTCTTGTCATTCTTACAAAGGTCGCTGGAGCATTAACTAGCCCGAATGGCAATTTGCACCATTCGTATAGTCCCCAGGGTGTGGCAAATGCTATCAGATGTATGCTGGCAGGGTGTACCGGTATTTGCCAATAACCTTTTGTCATGTCAAGCTTCGTAAAGTAACGTGAGTGTGTCAGTTCAGTCAGTATGTCTTCACAGTTGCTCATCGGTTCTAAATCCAACTGTGTGATGCTGTTGAGTCTACGATAGTCAACACAGAGTCTTATAGTGTTGTCCTTTTTCTTCACAATGACAATGGGAGAGCAAATATGTGACTGTGATCGTCTGATGATGTTTTTTTTTCTTCTAAGTCTATGATTTCTTGATGAAGTTTGTCCTTGTAATGTATGGGAATGGAATATGGTCTGCATTTTATGGGTGTGTCAGATGTCAAGATAATATGATGATGCACCAAGTCTGTCTGTCCTGGGTTGTTAGAAAAAATAGTGCTGTAGTCCTGTAACAAGCGTCTGCAACTGTCAATCTCTGTCTGTGTCAAGTTAGGATTAATCTTTATGTCCTGCAGGTTGGTTGTCGTGTCAAGTGATGGTGTCGGTATTTCGTCAGTATCGTCGTCCTCTGTTTGGTCCACTATCGTCGTGCTTGCTGTAGTTTCTACCTGGTCCTCGTCCCTGTTGTAATATGGTTTAAACATGTTTATGTGGAATATTTTGTGTTTGTCCCTAACTGCAATTTCGTAATCTACCGTCGAAATTTGCCGTAACACTTTGAACGGTCCTTGCCATGAGTCCGTCAGTAGATGTCTGCCGCTTGGCAATAGAAGAAGAACGTCCTGCCCTGGCGTCAGTGTTATCGTCCTGTTTGCTCTGTTAGCGTACTGTCGGTAAATAGCACCTGATTGTTTCAGTGCTCCTTTGGCGAACACACAAGATTTCATTATCCTTTCACGCAATGATGTTACATGTTCATAAGATGAAATAGGTTTATGTACAGTTTTACTTTCGGTCAACATGGAATGGTACATTGATAATGGGCCGCGTGGTTTGGCACCATATACAATTTCAAATGGTGAGAAACCTGTGCTGGCATGAGGCACTTCCCGGTATGCAAATAAAATAGCAGGTAAATACGTATCACAATCTTCAGGGTGTTCTTGGGTAACTTTTGAGCGCATGTGCTTAAGATCCCCATTGATCTTTTCTATAATTCCTGTTGAGTGAGGATGGTAGGGGCTATTGAAGCACTGCTTTACCCCTAACATTTTAGTAAAGGCTTGAGTGGCTGATGCTATGAACTGACTACCCCGATCTGAAAGGATGGTATCAGGGAACCCTACCCTAGCAAAAATATGGAAAAAGACTTCCATGATGTCTTTGGAAGTTATGTTTTTAAGAGGAATCGCTTCTGGCCAGCGGCTACAGAGGTCAATTATAGTTAGAATATATTTATTCCCTCTCAGGATAAGATCTTTCAATCTATCAAAACTTTCATTCACTTTGGCTGCTGACAGCCACTTTGTAAAAATATCCTGTACTACTGATACGTAGTCAGAGAACGTTTGTGTTGGTTTAGGTGACAATTTACTAAACTGTTCTCTGTAGCCTGCTTCATCTAACAGGAAATGAGGCATGATTTTAGACTTAATATAATGATAATCTTTCCTAAGATCTTTGGGGATGGTCTCTATCACTTTCAGAGGTTCCCCAGAAAGACTTATCATATATATAATGTTCCATTCAGTCTCTGGGATCTGATAATGCTCCATAATGCATTCAAAGTTTTGGGTGAAGGCTGCTATGCAGTCGCCCGTGGTGAAACTTTTAACGATCCCTTGGTACTTCTTGTACTGAGTTTCTTTGTCTAATCTGTCAGACTTCCTAACATCCTTCTCTGTTGATGTTTCAGCTTTCAGCTGTTCAATTTTCAGCTGCATTTCCAGCTCTTCTCGTTTACTCTAAGCAGCAATTTCAGCGTTTCTTATTTCTGCCTCAGTTTCTGCTTGTTTACTTTTTGCAGTTATTTCAGCCTTCTTCAAAGCACTATCTAACTCAGCCTGTTTCAAAGCACTATCTAACTCAGACTGTTTCAAAGCACTATCTAATTCTGCCTGCTTCAAAGCCCTTTCGGCCGCTCTATCCTCACGTTCCATTGCTTTTTCCTGTAATCGGAGATATTCTGCATACTTTCTCTCACTCCAGTTATTCAACTCTTCACCAGAAAAATTCAGCTTTAAACCCATTTCGATGAAATCATTTAAACTAGACATGATGAAATATGTCCGATTAAATGGATACACACAAAGTTAATTATAATGTTAGTAATTCAACTTCAATGCTTTATACAATATTTACTAGTACAGCTTATGTCTCGACCTGCCTACCAAAGTATTAAGAAGAAAAATTTATACTCAAGTGTTTCTTGAAATCTGTGTCGGATAATGGCTGTTCGTTGCTGCCCGCAAACACAATGGATCTTACTTCAGGTCGAAAAAAGAAATTGGAGTTTACACTCAACAGGTATGAATGACACAAAACAACCTGTTGTTATTGGAACAAGAGAAATTAGGACGAGTACAAATATGTGGTGTATGCGATGTCAACTAAGTTTTGAAGGTTTGTATGTAGTCAAGTATTTTTGTTAGTCGTTCTGTCGTCTTTTCACCGCAATCAACAACTCACTTTCAAACCTTTCCGAACTTTCCGCTTACACTAACTACCGTTCACATCTAATTCACAATAACTTTCAAGATTGATGCCATCACGTTCGCACTTATCTACCACAGCACTTTTCTTATACAACTGGTTCAAACTAGCTGGACGTAGACCCCACGTTCGCACTTGTCAGGATCTTGCGGCAGCAAGACTCTGGCTCGTTGGCTAACAAGTGAGATACTAAATACTGTCACTAAATAACTCAATGTGACACAATGCAAACACTTTATTCGCGCAACGCGCAACTCACAATCAATGCATATATCGCGTAATCACAATTCATCATACAATCAATACATGCAATCAATCAATACATCAATGCAATACACTTACAAGTCAATAACCCAGGCGTTCGGTCTCTTACACTCGTACAGGCTAGCTATCGATTCAGCTCAAACATTCGCTTCATTGCATTCGCCATTCAAACGTCTGTCCGCTACGATCTCCCAAGCCTGTCTGTCTAGCCGTTCAGCATTCTCGTCAGTCGGAGTAGATTCCCCCTGCGTGAACCACTAGTTTCACGCTGTGTCCTGACTGACCAGCAACGGGCTTAGTGTCGCTCAGAGTTGAGCCTGGCTTGACTTCCCTGGCGTCGTCGAAGACGCCGCGTTGTAACTAGCGTGTTTAACACCGCTCGGAGTTGAGCCCGGTTGCATTTGCCTGGCGTGGGTACAGACGACGCGTTGCAACCCTGGGTGAGAATCTGACACTCAGTGCACGAACTCCGTAGCACCGGCGAGGATCCTGAAATACTTTAGGTAGATTTTTAACTCGAAATTTTGCCAGGGCAGCGCCGTTAGGCTACTCTTTTTCGATTTCCACTGCCAAGGGATGTTTTACGTGCGCAACAATACACACGGGCGTTCAATCTCACTACCCAGAAACCATGGAGAATTTTGTTACTAGAAGTCCACGTGAAAAAATCCCGGCCCTCACCGGGGCTTGAACCCGGGACCTCCAGCACTCGAAGCGGACACCATACCTCGAGACCACTCAGCCCGCTCATCATGTAAATATACATTGATGAACATCATGTAAATATAAATTGATGAACATCATGTAAATATACATTGATGAACATCATGTAAATATAAATTGATGAACATCATGTAAATATACATTGATGAATATCATGTAAATATAAATTGATGAACATCATGTAAATATACATTGATGAACATCATGTAAATATAACTGATGAACATCATGTAAGTACAAATTGATGAACATCATGTAAGCATAAATTGATGAACATCATGTAAATATAAATTGATGAACATCATGTAAGTATAAATTGAAGTACATCATGCAAACCCCTGGATTTCAATAACGATAATGCCCATAATGATCGTCATCATCATCATCTTTGTGGTGGAGCTGATTTATTGCCAACAATATGTTTCCACCTGTGAATTCCCACGCTCCATCTTTACCTGTACCACTCCAAACTAGCCCCCAAAAAGCGCCTGCTTCTTCAATACAGTTAGTTTTATATGCCAGAACATTGCTAACGTTGTGTTCCTAATGTCGGTCATAAAATTCTCAACAAGATTCACGTTTGGCATGTGGATCTAAAAAAAGAAGGCTACTGAGCTTTGATTATTGCTCACTTCGTGCGCGCACTTCGGCACTAATTAGAAACCCCTGCGGCGATACAAGCGACCTGAGCATCGTGTCTGCACAACCCGATCACCCGTGCAACGCAAGAAAACCGCGCTGATGTTTGGCGTTTGGGGAAAGCACAAACAGAACCGCAGGTAATGGTGAGGGGCCAGGGGGGTGGCATCGTGAATAGTAAGTGAACGGTCGATTATTGCTGTGTACTGAAGGCCACTAAAACATAAAAAACACATTCAAAAGTATTAATTGGCTATCATAGAAGAAGAAGGATGAAGCAGAGATTAGAGGACACATTATGTTAACTGATGTTCTTTACACGACCTCGCAATCAACGCCAGCATTTATTGCTGGTTAGTGACATTGGTTAGTGTGTGTGGTGGGGGGGGGGGGGGGGGGGGTAGTGTGGGAGTTTCCGTTGCGAAGTGGTCAAGCCATTTGACTCGGGCTCTGAAGGTTGTGGGTTCGATTCCGGGCCACGTCCTTCGCTTCACGAGTGAAAGTTTTCGGAGACTCCTGTGGGTCGTCGCTAGAGCTACGGAGTTCGTGCTGTGTGCGACACTTTCCGCGCTGCGGAAAGAGACCGAGCCATATTGGATAAAAACCCGGTGCAATATAGTATAGTCATTTATTTCACCCACTTGGCATCTGTTGACAAGCATTGTTTCAGTATAGTTAATTCACCCACTGAACATCTGTTGATAAGCATTGTTTCAGTATAATTATTTCACCCACTGGGCATCTGTTGACAAGCATTATGAGATAAAATCAAAAAGAAATATCCATTTTGCATCAGGAGGTCTGCAAGCCCGACTGAATAATAGCGCTCATTCTTAAACTTCCGGTGTGCTGATGCCGAGGCAGCGGGTTCAACCCCTAAACCGACCAGTTGGACTGAAATGTTGACTTTTCACCCTTGACTTGGGGACGTAAATTACAAGTACATTAGAAGTTGGTGTAGATTCGCCTGATGGCGAGGGACACTGGTAGTAGGGAAAGCTAACCCACACACAAACATCAGTCCAGTGCACTAGAAGAATTAGCATGTGTATGGACTACGCTTGAGTGTCAAGCCAGAAAAAGAAACAAGAACTCAGCGACCTGCCTAGTGCAGAATGTCCCCTCCATTACACCCGTTTGATATTACTCATTATCAAAAGTCAGACACCCTACCTCTGTTGTTGCCGTATGTAAATTACCTTTAACATCTTGAATCCATCTACACCGGGTTCTGTTTCTATTAACCATTCGATTAATTTATGTTCACCATTCTATTAATTTCTATTAACTATTCTATTCGTTTCTATTAACTATTCTATTAATTTATATTCACTATTCTTTAGAGATTGAGCACAACCCACAACTGGCAACGCTGATCGTATTCCGGTACGAACCTAAGGCCTTGTCCACGTCAATTTGCAAGCGCGAAACTGGTAAGCGTTGCCAGTTGTGGGTTGTGCTCAATCTTTAAATCACAAATCCCGAAACAACCAAATAAATCAATTCACTATTCTATTAGTTTCTATTAACTATTCTATTAATTTCTATTCACTATTCTATTAATTTATGTTAACTATTCTATTAATGCCGCTCTCCCTGGCGAAGGGTTTAAGGACGTTGTTCGTAATCCCGTATACCCACGTACGAAACACAGCTGCGCGAGATTCGGTAGCGGATCACGCCGTGTTAGTTTCTTACTGAAAGGTATATGAGCCAGTCGTTCAGAAAGCAATGGCATACTACTGAACGTAAAAACTTGCCAAGGCATCAACAGTAGCTGAACATTGCTGGTGTTGACTGCAATGACCTCTAAATAGGATATGCGAAAGAATTAAAAAACAAATTATATTAATGTTTATTAACTGTTCTATGAGTTTCGATTAACTATGATTTACTATGATTAACTACTTAACGCAATGGCTAAATATGATAACTGAGGTGTTTCAACTTAAATGTTACAGAAACATGCTTACAACAATGTCAATCAAGTAGACATAGTATGAACTCCAACGCGGAGCCAGCACTGCAGGGATTTCCGATTACCAGAAGAGGTCCACCGTCGTTGAATTGTATGGCTTCTCTTACCTTCTGTACACTCTCATGGAGACGGATACCTTGGTCATGAGTCCCAAGCGTTTCTCATGTAAAGACAGTTCATAGGTCAGGTCGTATGTATTGTTTGACGCTCATAGAAGTAGAAGACAGAAGTAGAGACTAGAGGTCGCGCTAGATAACATAAACATTAAAAGCTATAGTTACCGACCGGGATTCGAACCTGTCACCTGCAAATAACGACGGCGCCTCGCTGCAGGAACAAGTGTACTTCGACTCATTACCAACTAGAAACCCCCAGAAAGGTGTCTTCATTAGCCAGGTCTATCATCCACCTAAACCTACAACTATAGAATATGATAGAATCCGTAACTAACCATTGACATAACACCATAGGTCTCAGAATTGCATATTATACAAGCATAGTTCAGTATCCGTAACTAACCATTGACATGATACCACAGGTTACAGAATTGCACATTGAATCAGCGTAGATCAGTATCGCTAACTAACCATTGACATAATACCATTGGTCTCAGAATTGCATATTGAACTAGCATAGATCAAATGCCGGCTCTATGAGGGAGGTTTACGAGGGAGGTTACGAACTAATTAACTCTATGAGAGAGGGGTTACGGATGCAATTCGTAATCCCGCATACCGCGTTCGAAACACAGCAGACCGCCTAGCGTTGATTTTCATACAATGGTATTTGTGCACCCCAAACACATCGGACCTTTATGCTGTGTCCAGTACATTTAAAAAAAAAATTAGTTGCATATCCTTTACAGGACGTAGCAGTCAACACCAGCATTTTTGTGTGGCTATGCGTGATTCCTGGGCAAATTTTACTTTCAGTAGTTTGCCATTCTTTTCTGAACGACCGGCACCCATACCATTTCATAAAAAATAACATAAGGCGTCTGCTACCAAACTGCTCTCAGCTGTGTTTCGAACGCTGGTATGCGGAATTACGAACTGCGTAAGTAACTCCTTCGCGACGGGGTTGGTGCCCAGTATATTAACGAACCTTTAAATCAAAGATTGAGTTGAGTTGAGTTGAGTTGAGTTGAGTTGAATTGAGTTAAGTTGAGTTGAGTCGAGTTAGGTTGGGTTGAGTTGAGCTGAGTTGGGTTGAGTTGATTTGGGTTGAGTTGAGTTGCATTCAGTTGAGTTGCATTGAGTTTAGTTGAGTTAAGTTGAGTTGAGTTGAATTGAGTTAAAAACCGAAATCACTGGGCTCGGGACATTCCCATACGTGCTCCGTTCCCTCGTCTAAATCAGAGATCTGATTGATCGGTTCTTATGATGTACATGAAATAGACAGAAATATCAAATGGGGAACCCTTGATGCCACTAAGACAATCCACAAAAAAACACACATGTATTGTTCCACGCTAAAGAAGACAATCAAGTTTTGAACGTAAATGTTACAGAAACAATCAATAGAGCGCCGTGGATTAAGGCTGAGTTGAGTTGAGATGAGTTAAGAACCGACATGACAACAATCGGCACATTCTCATTCGTGCTCCGCCAAGGACACTGATAATTGGGAAAGCTGGCCCACACTCAAAAATCTGTCCAGTGTGGACTCTAGTTTACAGTGAGCGGGTGAAATAAAAATTCCTTCTGCTTACTTCTAACAAAAGCCAACCTTTAATTGTTCTATTTATTGCGTATTTATTGCTGCCCTGATTGGCCGAAATGGGGGAAGAAATCTGGCCGACTGAGGGAGACTTTTCTAGACAAACTCTGGGGAACAAGTGAAGACCTCCAGAGAATCATTCTGTTTGTGACCCATACCAGAATTGACGCATAGCAAACGTTGATCGCAGTAAGAACAAAGAGACGAAGAAGAAGAAGAAGAAGAAGAAGAAGAAGAAGAAGAAGAAGAAGAAGAAGAAGAAGAAGAAGAAGAAGAAGAAGAAGAAGAAGAAGAAGAAGAAGAAGAAGAAGAAGAAGAAGTAGAGGAGCGGGAAGGAGGAAGACGAATTACGTAATCAATAGCTCGTACGTTTAACATGCTCTCTTGCTAACAATCATCATCCATAACACAATACGTGTGTGCAACCAGGCAATATGAAGCCCACACAGAGATACGATCAAACATCTTGTCTGAATATCATAAAACACATTAGCATCTGTCGACCACATTTATGAAACATGTCTAGATATTCTGACGTGGAAAAAATTACGCATCAGAAAGAGGGAACTGCGAATCTGGGGACAAGAATCATTGCATGAACATGTGTGTGCGAGCGTATGTTTGTTTGTGTAAGCGTGCGCGTGGATAAAGTGGCCCAACTTTATTGTACCAAAAAAAAAATCGTACATAAACAAACTTCGGGTTTAATATCTGCGTAGCGACGTCATACACATGTCATGTGAGTGACATTTACAGTTGGCAGCCAGGAAATAAATTAATACAGTTGCTTTTTTCCCCTTTGTTCGCTTTGAACTCAAGCGTAGTCCATACTGGACTGAGTGGTGCAAGTAGGCTAGCTTTCCCTATTATCATTGTTCCTCGCCATCAGACGAACCCACTCCGACTACAGGGGTACTTGTAATTTATGCTTCCAAGTCAAGGACGAAAAGTCAACGTTTATGTCCAAATGACCGGTGTAGTGCCAAAACTAGCTACCCCCTTCCTTACCTCACCGGAAGTTTAGGCGAGACAGCTTTTAACCGTTCAGCCACGCACTTCCGAAGTATAGTTGCCTAACTCCAGAGGGCGTAAGACCCTTGTTTTTAGATTTTATAAATGTGGGTCGGCAGATGATTGGGGCGAGT
The DNA here is from genome assembly GCA_014155875.1 of Cepaea nemoralis. Lineage (NCBI taxonomy): Eukaryota > Metazoa > Mollusca > Gastropoda > Stylommatophora > Helicidae > Cepaea > Cepaea nemoralis. The sequence goes on from JACEFZ010000220.1 coordinate 29,163, forward strand.
TTTCTGGGTTAGATAACAGATGTGGGTCGGCAGATGATTGGGGCGAGTTTTCTGGGTTAGATAACAGATGTGGGTCGGCAGATGATTGGGGCGAGTTTTCTGGGTTAGATAACAGATGTGGGTCGGCAGATGATTGGGGCGAGTTTTCTGGGTTAGATAACAGATGTGGGTCGGCAGATGATTGGGGCGAGTTTTCTGGGTTAGATAACAGATGTGGGTCGGCAGATGATTGGGGCGAGTTTTCTGGGTTAGATAACAAATGTGGGTCGGCAGATGATTGGGGCGAGTTTCCTGGGTTAGATAACAAATGTGGGTCGGCAGATGATTGGGGCGAGTTTTCTGGGTTAGATAACAAATGTGGGTCGGCAGATGATTGGGGCGAGTTTCCTGGGTTAGATAACAAATGTGGGTCGGCATATGATTGGGGCGAGTTTTCTGGGTTAGATAACAAATGTGGCTCGGCAGATGATTGGGGCGAGTTTTCTGGGTTAGATAACAAATGTGGGTCGGCAGATGATTGGGGCGAGTTTTCTGGGTTAGATAACAAATGTGGGTCGGCAGATGGTTGGGGCGAGTTTTCTGGGTTAGATAACAAATGTGGGTCGGCAGATGATTGGGGCGAGTTTTCTGGGTTAGATAACAAATGTGGCTCGGCAGATGATTGGGGCGAGTTTTCTGGGTTAGATAACAAATGTGGGTCGGCAGATGATTGGGGCGAGTTTTCTGGGTTAGATAACAAATGTGGGTCGGCAGATGATTGGGGCGAGTTTTCTGGGTTAGAAAACAAATGTGGCTCGGCAGATGATTGGGGCGAGTTTTCTGGGTTAGATAACAAATG
>JACEFZ010000220.1:35000-120000 GCA_014155875.1 Cepaea nemoralis
GGTTGGAGTTCGCATCAGGACGGATTTGTATCATTGACCTAGTTTGAAATGGGTGCAAGGAAATGTCTTTAGGCGTGACGGTGGACGGTGGCCTACTGACCACATAGCGCCTGGGGTGCCGATAGGTCTATACAAACATGGATCTAGCACAATAAGCCCAATACGCCTTAATGCGTGTAAAAGGGGGGTCCTTTGCTTCCTTACTTTTCATTGGCTCAGGCTTCTAATTATTTATTTATGAGTGCGTGCCACATGCCGGCTCCGTGGCGAAGAGTTATGGACGCAGTTTGTAATACCGTATAACCGCGTTCGAAACACAGCTGCGCGCTATTTGGCAGCAGACCGCTTTGCGTTGGTTTTGCGTTGGTATCGGTGCCGGTCGTTCAGAAAGCAATGGCAGAATACTGAATGTAAACTTGCCAAGAGATCACAGCGGCAGAAATGTTGGTGCTGACTGCGATGTCCTGTAGAAAGGATATGGGAAAAAAATAAAATGTGCCACATATCCAGAAAGTCAGTGACTCAGTCATCGTGTCAACCATTCAGTCTTCAAATCAACAATTCAGACATCAAGTCATCAATTCAGTCATCGGCATGCGAAGAAACGAGAGACAAGGAACGGAACGTGGGGAAAAAACACAAGAAAACCTAGAATCAAGGGAGAAGCTAGAAGAAATAAAAACAGCAATGACACGATTGAAAGCGGCAAAGCAAACATGCAAAAAATAAATACGAAATGTCTGGAAAAAGCACAATAAGTATGCGAAAAATATCTAAGAAGATGTGGAGACCAAACCAGACATGCTTACAAAGATTAAAGAAAACGAGTCCACCTTGAAAAAGATAGTAGAAGAATGAGGAAAAACTGAAAAATTCAATCATATCGCATGAGAGAAGGAAACAGCCAATGGGAACTGAATACAAAACTGTAGAAAGGCCAAGTGGAGAAAAGCATCGGGAAAATCTGCACAGTTCAGTTGAAAGACTAAGAAGTATTGAGGTTACCAATCAACAAATGTGAGAAAGTACTGGCAGTGTGTGTGTGTGTGTGTGTGTGTGTGTGTGTTGTGTGGTGTGTGTGTGTGTGTGTGTGTGTGTGTGTGTGTGTGTGTGTGTGTGTGTGTGTGTGTGTGTGTGTGTGTTTGCGCGCACGCGCGCTTGTTGTCTTTGAACTCAAGCTAACTCCACACACGCTACTTCTAATAGCACTGGCCTGATATTTGCATGTGGATTGGCTTCCCTATTCCGACTTCAGAGGTATTTGTAATTTACGTCCTGGAGTCAAGGACGAGAAGTCAACTGATAGTGTATAATGCTGATTGTATAAACCTTCAGGAATATGTAATGGGACTACGACGGGCAGAGAACGAACCTAGCGAAGCGTATAGCGAAACATCAGAGGAATTAGATCGAGGATACAACAATTACTTAAACAAAGAAAAAAAACAAGGAAAAGAGAACACATTTATTTGAAAATTTTGCAGGTCCAAGTTTTGTATTTACTTATTATGTTGCATGAAGTTTACAGAGGGTAAATACAAAACTTGAACCGACAATATTTTCAAACACTGCACTGTCATTAAAAATACACCCTATATATCGCCTGCTGTGACCTTCCACTTGGACAGAAGAACGATATATCGCCATACTAGGATCACAGTATTGTTTGTTTTGTTTCGCGATATCGTCCGTAATTTTAATACTCAGGAAACGGAACTTACATTATAATACTTGTTCATTTGATTGTGTACTATTTTGGGTCCAAACCTACTTGTTTGGCGTGGAATCAATTAAGACTGCGCAAGGGCAACATTAAGATAGCTCAGTGGAACTGCTGAGGCATCAAATCAAATCTCCTCAGCATCATAAAAACACCTTAGAACAGTATCCAGTTCTACATAAAACCTATTTCAAACAAACAAACAAACAAGCAAACAAAAACAAATACACATGTTCATGATTCGCGGTCCTTGGAAGGACAAATTTGAGACAGCGGGAGGAGGGATAACGCCAATGATACTCGAAAGCTTTCAAATTATCATAAACGAAGAGTTCCGGTTGAAAAAATTCAAAATGATCGGCGGGCGCGGACATTCTGGGCAACTTCGAAAAAGTGTAATAATATTTGTTCATTCACGTTCAATGATTCACTGTAGTAAGGAAAGTGGGTTAATTATACTGTAAGGAAAGCACGAGAATCGTTATGGAAGACATACTGCCAAACACTAAAACAAGAAACATCCACAAGCAATGTACAGAGACAAATCACAGCAATGACAGGAAATACCAAAGCACTCAATACCCCCGCTGTTGACAATTTGGGCCGTGGAAGAGTCGTGGCTAAACACTCGGCTGTCGGTTCGGTGGTCATGGCTTCGAATCAGCATCGGAGCGGATTTAAACAATGGACCTGGGCTCCCATATCACCCCGGACTCAAATGAGTACCACGAAATATCATCGGAAGTGAAGGCGGCGGGTCCGATACTGCCAGCTCATGCACCGAGCGCTGATTTGTCTATAAAAATATGGGCAAGGCACCACGGATTTTGGACATGTTATGAGAAGAAATACATTGGAGAACTTGGTGACAACTGGCAAGATTTAGGGGAAAATAACAAGGGGAAGACAGAGAAGTAAATACCTGGATGGCTTGATCACGTGGCATGGTCAAGACAAGAACATTGAGCTGATCCACAACTCTGGTGATCGAGTGAATTTGCGAATCATGACCGCCCACGCTTATCGGCATGGCACATGATGGATGGATGGAAGGCATCACATGCTCAACACGCTTAAGGCGTGCAAAAGGTCACTTGCTGACGACTAACAGTCCAACAACAGTTCAACAACAGTCCAACAACAGGGGTAACGGAGAAGGGGAAAAAGTGTGTATTTGGTAAATACTTATATGAAGTCTCCTCTAACACCTAACTTAGGAGAAAAGAAGGACAAAGAAGGGAGAAATGTACTGAAGACTGACAGGTTATAATACAGGAATAAAAAGAGTTATACTCAATGGGCAGTCTTAAAGTTCGACAAGATAACAATGGAAATACAGTGGAGTCTGGATAAGTAGAAGTCACAGGGGCCGAAGGAATTTGTTCTACTTATCAGAAATTCTACTTATCCAGATTGCACTAATTTACACTAATACCATGCAGTAGCATTGAGTAAAATGATTGTACCACTTAGGAAATACAGTTAGTGAACAAATAAATAGCAATACAATATCAGACATGTTTAATTATTTTTGAAAACGGAACATTAAAGTCATATGAAAATTTCCAAATTAATTAAAGCAAAAGTCTGTCGTTTTTGTTTTAAACGATCCAACCAGCCTGCCCTACAATTCCAGTCTGTCTGACCTCCAAGACTTGCAAATTCTTCTGCTTTCGCAAAACGTAAAGGCCCATTTACTGGTACATTTGCCGATCTAATCGCAGTGAATCATTTTAAAAGGGCAGCATCGAAAAACAATTTTCTGTAGCGGTCTTTATGCTTTAAAATGCCGAAAAGTGTCGATGTTGGAATACCAAATTCTCTAGCTATATTCACTTTCTTCTTCCCACTATGTTCAACCTCTTCCAACAGCTCAATCTTTCTTTCTAAAGTTAAAATAGTAAGCTTTCGTCCACTAGCCGCCATTGACATGTAGCGAGATATATGTGCGAGATTGTTGTTCTCCGGGCTGACTAAAAATAATTCTTTCGCGAAAAAAAATTGTTTTTTTTTTTTTTTTGGGGGGGGGGGGGGGGAAATGGTGGGGGGGTGTGTGAAATGAACAGTTCGACTTAAACATGAACACTTATATAGTCGGTATTCATTTTTATGTTTGACTAATCCGAAAATTCGAGTTAACCGAATTCGACTTATCAGGACTTTTTATACAATGATAAAGAAGGATAATGGTCGGGACTAAGCCAGTAACGTCGACTTAAGTGAAATTCTAGTTATCCGAGTTCGACTTAATTGGACTCGATTGTATATGAAATATCCAACAGAGCAGTAAGAGCCGACATTATAAATCAGGGCCGTGTAGAGATATGATACAGAGAGGCGGCCGCGTCAGGAGGAACCATAAGGTGACGGCATAAGATGCATTTTTAAAGGGAAAAAACATTTAAGAGGCAGTATTTCGAATACTAGCATCATACTGAGAAAATCTACCTCACGGCCCTGTTATGCGTTACACAATTCAGAAAATGATATCCAATAAAACATTGAAAACGATCGAAGAACTATACAATCAAATATGACGCACTTGGCAAATACCGCATGCAAGGAGAAAAGATGCAATATTAACAGTAAGAAAAACAAAACAACACCCAGAAAGATTAGAATCCTACAGGCCAATCTCTCTAACATCGCATCTTAATAACATAATAGAAACAATACAACACAAATCAATCACCCAGCAGGGGGGAAACGGATTAAACAGCGACAAACGATCCGGAGTTAGAGCTCACTGTTGCACAACGAATACATTACAAAACTGGAAAACCGCTTAAGGACATGATTTCAGCAACAAAAATACATTGAGGAAAATAAAACAATGGCCTTATTTCTAGATTTGGCACGCGCACAAAATCAATGCTGGTGGAAAGCTTTGTTCATCTAAATCAGTAAGGTGGGGTTCAAAGGAAAAACCGACAAAATCATTGAAAGCTTCCTGCAGAAAAGACTTAGATAACCATTGGAAGCTGCACAGACAGAGAAAACCATTGAAAGCTTCCCGCAGGAAACACCGCGGAAACCATTGAAAACTGCCTGCAGAAAAGACTGGGGGGAAAATAAAAAACATTGAAAGCTTCCCGCAGTGCGACTCCAAAACGAAGAGTCCAAAACAATTGTTCTTTAGAAGGGCATACTCCAAGGATATGGAATCTCACCATCAGTAGTTTCTATTGCCTGGCATATTTTGCTGCACCTCGTGAGGTACATACTGACGCGATCACACGACAGAAATTAGAGTAATCAGATAAATCCTTCAAGCTGAAATATACAATACACATATTCACACGAGATGCCGCGAGATATGCCAGGCAATAAATCGTGTAATCAATAGTTTGTGTCTTCGTTATTCAAATTCACAACGGGAGAACACTGTTTTGAATATTGTCTGTGTTGGTGGGTCATCTGGAAGAAGAAATTCAAGACAGAAAAATGAAAGTGTCACAACGTGTGGACGGCTGTGCTATTTTGAGAAATGAGAGACACATAAAAACAAGAAATCTGATATAAAAATAAATAAACCATATAACCAGCTGGATTTTAAACAATTGGGATTTCAACAGATCAAATATTAAGAATGAGTTTCAACATGAAAAGAAAAGAAGACTATACAGCAGAACCATCCGAATACAAGGAAGACAGATGAAGACAAGAAACAGAACACCATTTCTAGCAATGATTCAAGCCGAAAAATTGAAATGGAGACAATCTATAAACAACACAGTTGAAAAATGTAAGAAAATAACATATACCCTTCGAATAAACAACAAAGGTTTAAAAGGCAAGAGGTTTTATCACAAATGGCTCGGTCTCTTTCCGGAAGGCTGCATGCAGTAAAAGTCACACAAAGCAGACACTCTGTAGCTCCAGCGACGATCCCCAGGAGTCTTTGAGAAAAGTGCACTCGTTAACCGAACGATGCAGGTCGTAATCGAAACCACAACCTTCGGAGCATGAGGTAGGCGGCATAGTCATTTGGTCACGGAGACTCCCATCCATAGAATAATCACAGGCAATGGGTGGGGAGCTACACAGCAACAATGCTAGCTTTACATCAATCTGTCACAAGAGAAAGGCAACAGGTGGGGAGCTACACAGCAACAATGCTAGCTTTACATCAATCTGTCACAAGAGAAAGGCAACAGGTGGGGAGCTACACAGCAACAATCATAGCTTTACATCAATCTGTCACAAGAGAAAGGCAACAGGTGGGGAGCTACACAGCAACAATCATAGCTTTACATCAATCTGTCACAAGAGAAAGGCAACAGGTGGGGAGCTACACATCAACAATCATAGCTTTACATCAATCTGTCACAAGAGAAAGGCAACAGGTGGGGAGCTACACAGCAACTGTGGTAGCCTGACATCAATCTGTCACAAGAGAAAGGCAACGGGTGTGGAGCTACACAGCAACAATCATAGCTTTACATCAATCTGTCACAAGAGAAAGACAACAGGTGGGGAGCTACACAGCAACAATCATAGCTTTACATCAATCTGTCACAAGAGAAAGGCAACGGGTGGGGAGCTACACAGCAACAATGCTAGCTTTACATCAATCTGTCACAAGAGAAAGGCAACGAGTGGGGAGCTACACAGCAACAATGATAGCTTTACATCAATCTGTCACAAGAGAAAGGCAACGGGTGGGGAGCTACACAGCAACACTGCTAGCTTTACATCAATCTGTCACAAGAGAAAGGCAACGGGTGGGGAGCTACACAGCAACAATCATAGCTTTACATCAATCTGTCACAAGAGAAAGGCAACGGGTGGTGGAGCTAACAGCAACAATGATAGCTTTACATCAATCTGTCACAAGAGAAAGGCAACGGGTGGGGAGCTACACAGCAACAATCATAGCTTTACATCAATCTGTCACAAGAGAAAGGCAACGGGTGGTGGAGCTAACAGCAACAATGATAGCTTTACATCAATCTGTCACAAGAGAAAGGCAACGGGTGGTGGAGCTACACAGCAACAATCATAGCTTTACATCAATCTGTCACAAGAGAAAGGCAACGGGTGGTGGAGCTACACAGCAACAATCATAGCTTTACATCAATCTGTCACAAGAGAAAGGCAACGGGTGGTGGAGCTACACAGCAACAATCATAGCTTTACATCAATCTGTCACAAGAGAAAGGCAACGGGTGGTGGAGCTAACAGCAACAATGATAGCTTTACATCAATCTGTCACAAGAGAAAGGCAACGGGTGGTGGAGCTACACAGCAACAATGATAGCTTTACATCAATCTGTCACAAGAGAAAGGCAACGGGTGGTGGAGCTACACAGCAACAATCATAGCTTTACATCAATCTGTCACAAGAGAAAGGCAACGGGTGGTGGAGCTAACAGCAACAATGATAGCTTTACATCAATCTGTCACAAGAGAAAGGCAACGGGTGGTGGAGCTACACAGCAACAATGATAGCTTTACATCAATCTGTCACAAGAGAAAGGCAACGGGTGGTAGAGCTACACAGCAACAATGCTAGCTTTACATCAATCTGTCACAAGAGAAAGGCAACAGGTGGGGAGCTACACAGCAACAATCATAGCTTTACATCAATCTGTCACAAGAGAAAGGCAATGGGTGGGGAGCTACACAGCAACTGTGGTAGCCTGACATCAATCTGTCACAAGAGAAAGGCAACAGGTGGGGAGCTACACAGCAACAATGATAGCTTTACATCAATCTGTCACAAGAGAAAGGCAACAGGTGGGGAGCTACACAGCAACAATCATAGCTTTACATCAATCTGTCACAAGAGAAAGGCAATGGGTGGGGAGCTACACAGCAACTGTGGTAGCCTGACATCAATCTGTCACAAGAGAAAGGCAACAGGTGGGGAGCTACACAGCAACAATCATAGCTTTACATCAATCTGTCACAAGAGAAAGGCAACGGGTGGGGAGCTACACAGCAACAATCATAGCTTTACATCAATCTGTGTCACTTGTTTTCCCGGGAAGAAGTTGGAATCAACAAGCACATCTTCAAACTTATTATCTGTTGGGATTATTGACTGAATTCTGTCTACACTCCTCCCTTCTGTCTTCCCTTCCATATATCTATTTCTTTCACTCTCTCTGCTATTTCCTCCACACATACTCCGACAACAGTTCCTTTCAACGATAAATAAAAGATTTATTAATAAAAACTATGTCTGGTGTATGTATGGACTGGGTAAGCGTAGTTGATAGTGTATTCTATTGTTGGTGCAAGAATGAATTCTGAATGTCTAGCAGCGGTGTCACATCTCGCCCACTCATTTGGCAAAATCACAGGACAGCACATCAAACAGGAAAGATCTCACCCTGGATGATCCGTATGCTTGAGTCTGACGTTAAATCCGTTATTGAATGAAACAAAACTGTTCACCGCGGGATCACTGTACATTAATAATAGTCCCGTAAGTTTATTACTTCTCTCGAGTCTGTTTCATGAAAATTCTTATACCACACCGGAAAAAAACCACATCACCACAGTTTTGCCTATTGTCTTTAATTACTGGCACTGTTTTGACTTGTCTAGTGTTTATTTACTATGCATACAAGACGTATGTAGTTTTATTTTCTTGGCTTTCTGCAAACTTGTATTACTTTTTTCCTTATTACTTTGGGTATCTGGATCTTCTTTTTCAAAGTTCCTTTAAACTTATAGTTTATTTCTTATTTGATCCTGTCTAATTTATTACTTTGTTTATTGGGGTATTTGCTCTCCCCACAAATGAAATGCCTTGAGTTTTTCAACCAAGCTTTTCCAGCACACAAGAAGTATGTGTTTATCTTCTTTGATATATCCGGATAGGAGTTGAACCTGTGAAAAATATAACAGATCCAGTGATAAGCGTCTGCCACTTAATACTACTTATGCAAGTGTCCTTCTCCAGTCATAATGACAAGGCTTCCGAATTAACCACCCACATAAGACATATGAATTCACCAAAGTCTAAACTATTCACTAATAGAAAGCAATGATAAACACTATGCACACACATCTATTTTCCTAAGCTAAAACTATACTCTAATATTAGTTTTAACTTATATATATATATAGAATTAATGTAAGTCCCCGAATCGAAATTTATCCGCAGCCAAGCACTCTATCCCATTATAAGGGAGGATATTTCTTTTTATTACGGGACACATAATCCATCTTTCCGTCCAGTTTGGTAGCACACTAAACAGAAACTCCATGTTCAGCTATTTATATTGCGTGTCCCATCCTCCGTTGATTGTTTGATGTCCATACATCAACACTCGCATTTGCCGTTCCCGTAACATCAAACGTTCAGTGAAATCACGTATACGTCCGGGCGCTCCGTGCTCCGGTCCTCTCCGTCCCTACGATGTTTCCCTGTATTCTCCGACGCTGGTACCTCAAAGTGTCCAAACCCTTTGATCACCGTCTCCCGCTGCGTTTTTCCCGTGTCGAAGTTTCCCCCAGCGCGATCGTACCGTTTCCCGTCCGGTCAGATCGTCAAGCAATGAACTGTGGTAGCCTGACATCAATCTGTCACAAGAGAAAGGCAACGGGTGGGGAGCTACACAGCAACAATCATAGCTTTACATCAATCTGTCACAAGAGAAAGGCAACGGGTGGTAGAGCTACACAGCAACAATGTTAGCCTTATATCAATCTGTCACAAGAGAAAGGCAATGGGTGGGGAGCTACACAGCAACAATGCTAGCTTTACATCAATCTGTCACAAGAGAAAGAAATAGACTTTGAATAACGAAGACACAAACAATGGATTACACGATGTATTGCCTGTCATATTTCGCTGCATCTCGTCAAGTACATACTGCAGAAATCACACGACATAAAGTAAAGTGATTAGATAAATCCTTCAATTTGCATTATACAGCGTGCATATTCACACAGTAATTTCAATTGTCTACCATGGTCTCAATCGACAATCATGTACCGCTATTTTATACTTCAGCTTGAGTAATCCATCTAATCGCTTCACGGTTGGTAATGGGACGCGACGTTTCAGAAAATCAAAACAATGCTTTCCTGTAGTGAATTTGAATAACGAAGACACAAACAATAGACTGCACAATTTAGTGTCTGGTATATCTCGCCAGGTACATGCTGCAAATTTACACAACATAAAGTAATTAGATAAATCCTTCAAAGCACTGTATTCGACTCAGCATCGGAATACAACAAACAGAAGCTAGACAGTACAAAACTAACGAGCGAGCGAACGAACGAACGAAAGAACGAACGAATGAACTTTATTTTCAAAGGGTCACAAATTGGGCACGCAGGCTCGTCTTAATTCGGCCCTTCCAATCACTCATCTTTTGTTCATGAATAGTGCATGATACATTCACAGAGGAATACAAACATTGTCAAGTGAATGTTGCAAACATAAACAATGCATATTACCATGTTAGGAGGTAGTTATACACACCTGCACACGCATATTTGTAGAAACACATATACCTGCATACATATTAACATCATTTGCACAAACTCCCAGTTATGCACTCACTCAATAACACACAAAACCAGGCACCGAGCACCATAATAAGAAAAGCCAAACAAGAAACATCAAATGGAATGACGGAGGTAGCACTGGGAGTAAAAATAACACGGCCTGAGAGGGAAATAACGGAAGTGTCATTACTAGACACAAGCGGGAGACGAAATGAAACAACAAGCGAGTATAACGGGCATCCAGTGAAAACCGCAACAAAATGGGGCGAAGTCTCTGTACTGAAGTTACAGCAGTGAGAAAGATAGAAAGCAGCAGATAAGATGGAAGAGATCACTAAATTATTTATGGCACTGGAAAACACTAACATATTCAATCCAAAATATCATCATAGGAAATAAAATTGTACAGATTTGTATCCTAGAAATAAGACCACACAAAGGCTCACAAATAATACCACACAAACAGTCTCACAAAGAAAACCATACAAACAGTGAAGAGGCCAAACAGCAATCAATCATTCAGGTGCTGTTTCCACAATGAAGGTTGGCTGCAATGGATCTCCAACACTGTCTGTCTCTCGTCCTGATTGTACATTCTGTCAGACCGTGGTTCATCCATCTCTTGATGTTATATTCCCACTTGTATCATTGTCTACCTCTTACCCTCCAGTATGGTTTTTATTAAAGTGTTATATCTAATAACGTCACCGAAATATTTCACTTGCCTCTTTTTTTTAAAATTTCTTTCATCGACTCTCCTTTCATAGCCAGACCTAACACATTGCAGTAGAAAATCTAGAGCGAATAAGAAAGGAAAATTTCATCATATATACACACACGGAGCAAAGGAGGAAAAGAGCGAGATAGAGACAGGACTGATAGGAGCGTACTGGAATATAAACAAAGGATGCACAATATGGGATCAATCAGCGGGGTCGCTGTGGAATTAACAGGTATAATGAAGGCACTAGAAATAGCATCAGGAAATCCTCCTCACAAGATAAATATACTGAAGGGTTCTCTTTGTCCAATACAAACTTTAGAGAATTTCACACGCGGGAAAGACCGGATGTAAAGGAGGAAATAATAGCACTGACTGTAAAACTAAGAAACATAGGATGCCAAATTATAATCAGATGGATCATCATCATGATGTGTAACTAAACGGGTACACCACTTTGCCCAGGGGTGTCCCGTAAGCTAGCGGACGGAAAGAGGCGCCTTACTTCTCATTTGATAGTGGATGCAGAAACCCGGAAAATGGCACATAAAGTGATAGGTTCAAAGAACACAATATAAAAAACACAAATAAATAACAAATGCTATCAAATAAAATAATTATACTTACTGATGTTCGAATATTAGAAAGAGATGCGTTTTTATAGAAGAATGCTGACAATTCATGGACAGTCAAAATGAGCAAATTAGACATGTGGGGGAAGGCTAAGTCGCTATGACAACTTATCACAAAGATCGGAAGGAAGCTGTCAATCATTTTATGGCCCACATTATGAGAAGACAAACCTGATAAATGTTATGACAATCGAAAGATTTGTTGATAGAGTGCTGGCAGAACAAACGCTGAAAAAAGTGTGACAGTCTTGTGTCATGGCACGGAAGAGTGTCAATACATGAACTGATCCTTGTCATCGCAGATAGCAATTTTGTGGAGCCAGCATGATCGCCCATGCCAGCTGGTGAGGTACTGGATGATGATGATGATGATGATGATGATGATGATGATGATGATGATGATGAGGATGATGATGATGATGATGCTGGATGACGATGATGATGATATGATGATGATGACGACGACGACGATGATGATGATGATGATGATGATGATGATGATGATGATGATATGCAAACAGTGCATGGGAAATAGCGCCTTATACCATTGCCTACAGCCATGTGTCAAACATAGGATTTTGCGCTTGCCAAGCTGATAGAAACATGCGTTGGTGACATCAAGGCACGGTCGCACGTGGTACCGACGTCTCGGCTTCGCGCTGCTACAAGTGACAGAAAGATTGGCCATCTGATGCCTCATGCCTTCAGGCCTGCAAAAGATGATGGCAGAGCAGGAAGGAAACTGCTTTGGAGAATAAGTGTTTCTAGTGTAGCAAATATCAGCAGACATAAAGTTTGCGGATGACGTACTACACAAGGAGACAATAATACTACAGAAACGAGTGCCTCACATGCGAACAACGCAAAGAAATTTAAAAAAACTGGGGAAAACAATACATGTACCTAAACCAAAAATGAAAACAACAGACGTAATTGTCCATTATTAAAGCTGATAAATTATGAAAACTAATAGGAATGGAAGAAAAAGAGGCGGAAAAAAGATAAATTCTCCTACGTGAGATATGGTAAAGGTGGCAACCGTTTACCAGCGATGAGTAAGAACAGCCAGAATAAATCCTCTTCAACGAAGGAAAAAAGGAGAAGTTAAGAACCTCCCTGACGATGCAAAAGAGGAACGCGAAGCATCGCTTTCCATACAGAATAGCGAGGACGCCAGGGAATCCTCTTCACGATGAAGAGACAAATCCCGCAGGAACCAAGACAAACCTAACGACCGAACATGGCGGAACCTGGTCAAGCCAGTGCTTGTAGGGTCGGGAATGGCACAAGGATACACCATTCAGAATGGAAAAATGCGAATCGGAAACAGCCGGAAAAATGGGCGCGATAAAACGCGTGTTTGGCGGGTTGATTTTTATTTGTATTCTCTTGCATTGAATTCAAGCGTTAGGTCGTACTTTTGAACTACTGCCTTGTACTGTTATTGATGTTACGCAGTGACTATTTTCCATCTTACCAGCGTCCATGGCACATCAGGAGTAACCAATCGACTCATGAAAATACTTGTATATACGAGCTCAATGTCAAGGGACAAGAAGTGAACATTTTAGTCCAACTGACGGGGGAAGGATTGAACCCCTGGTTCGGCATCAGTCACACCGGAAGTTTAAAACCAAGCTATCTTACCCATTAGGTTATAGCTGACCGCTCTCTAAACGCTTTCAGGACCAACCCTTAGTATTTGTGGAGGGGGACTAACGCAATGAAAACGCACAAACAAGGCGAAAGTAAATAATAAACATTCCTAAAGAAGACTCTAACTTGATCAAGACCCTTGTTAATACCAATACCCATGGATGATCGGTGGACTATCCAGAAAGAAGCCTAAACTAAAACGAGTGGAAACAATGAACAAAGAGCGAAGGAAAGGTGGAAAGATGGTGGTGGTGGTGGTGGTGGGGTGGTGGTGGTGGGTGGTGGTGGTGGTGGTGGTGGTGGTGGGGTGGTGGTGGTGGTGGTACCGTGGTCGGTGGTTGGTGGTGTTGGTGGTGGTGAGCGGGGGTGGTAGCAAAAGTTGTAGCAGCAGCAAGCAGCAGCAAAAGCAACAGCAGCAGCTAGCAAGTAATAGAGGCAAATATTGGTGTTCATTCTAATGTGCGAATACTGTTAATGCACTGAACTGATTTTTGCGTTTTTGGAGGAATTAGCTTTAACTAGTACCAGGTAGGGATCATGGCCGAATTATATGAAAACGCGTTGTTTATGTTTCCTAAACATCCTGTGTGCTGATGCGAGGTAAGGACTTCAAACCCCTATACCGGACAAAGGTTGGTACTAAAATGTTGAAATATCATCTGACTTGGGGACGTTAATTAACAAAAGTACCTCTGAAAGTCGGAGTGGGTTTGCTGATGACGAGGGACACTCGGTAATAGGAGAAGAAGTATCCACACGCCAAATTCTTAGGTCCACCACTACTAGAAGTATAAATTGGTGACGGAATACATTTGAGTTCAAAGCGAGCGAGTGCAAAAAAAAAAGACAGTTGCCCCATCGCCGACAAATGACGTGGTAATTGTAAGTTACGTCCAGAAGGCAAGGACGAACGGTCAACATTCGGAGCCTCCGCCTCAGCACCACCCTAAAGATGCGGCCATTCGCCATGCTGAACTCCTTACGTAAAATTATATCCAATACAAGGAAGACAGAAATGATAAAACGAACAAAGGAGATTTTTTTTTTTCGGGTAATGAAGGTCAGATCTGGGAGTTTGGGTGCATCGTTCGAGCCTAAAAAGAGCAGTGCAATCTATCAAAAGGAAGGTTGAGGTACAACAATATGTTCCCACATGAGGACCAAATAGTAAAATTTCCAAGGGATGGTAGGTTGTTGAGAGCGTTGTTACCCCTCTCCACTCCAAGTCCAGAGAAACCAGGAGGGGGGTTTAAGACGGGTACACGGAACCTTTGGAATATTCGCGGATCGGGTGGACGCGAGACCTAGCCGTGTTAATATGGTCACTATCAGCGCAGCACGTACAGAATGGCTGGGGTCCTAGGTCAAGGTTGGCGATGTTGCATCCGCGGGTTTGTCCGGTATTAGTAGTAGGGTCCAGGACTCTAAAAACCCATTGCACCGAACGGTAGAGCACCTTCAGTCGTGGGCAGACGATAGCTTGTAAAGAACAGAAGCCTGGGTTGAAGTCTGTGGAAACCCATGCAGCATGACTCCTCTCTCGGTGTATAGTGTAATCAGAGGGTAAAGGAACACCAATACATCTGGAAACAAAAACAAGCTTGCAGAAGAAGCTGCGGGAAATCAGCAACGAAAATAATGTAATGTCCGTCTGGCAGAGCTTCGATCCTAGATCCAGGTTGCCGACCCAAGGCTCATGGCAATTTAAGCTTTAGGCTGATTCCTGCGACCCAGGAGAAACACTTGTACCCTGCAGTTGCACTCCTCGGGCCCAAAACCTGGTTTACAATGTGGGGTATCGAGTTTGTGGAGCGCCGCCATACATTCCCCCCCCCCCGGTGCTAACAGAAAAGGCAGGGAATACCATCTGCTGTCATACGATAAATAAGTCGTATAGAGAAAGACATGAATTAGGACTGAGTGAAACGATCCGATTTTAAAACACAACACAAAAGAAAGAAAAAAACATTGACGCCTCTTATCGTTCATGAGAACAAATCCCGTACCTCAAAATCACAGTTGGAATAATCTCACCAGTCAGCATCTAGCCCTGCCCAGCACAAACAGAATAACAGTGCTCGTTGATATATTTTAAACCCAAGCGAAGGAGATGGAGAAGGGGGTGACTAGAAAACACTCACAGTTCTTCACTCACCCACAGGTTTACTCTACACGCCGCATGCATCACACGTACAGTATTGGGTATATGGGTTAGGGACCATTACATTAGTATTGGACCATCAGCACTCGATGAGTTATGGGCCAGTATCTCGCGGTTCGCCCTGGACCTCCTTAGAACATTTCCTACAGTCCATTAAAAATTATTGCCCTAATTCACGATCAATTTGTTTTACAGCTGTCTGTTGCTATCCTATTTTTATTTGATATTTTTCCAGTCGTCTCTATATTATACCCCCAAACAAGGTATATGTATTTGACTAGGTCCAAAAGAAACGTAAATAATGGAAATCGGCGACATTTTTTAATGGTTTTGGCAAAAAAAATTTTCTGGAATTCATGTTTCAAAAAATGTTTTACAGTAATGCACGTCAATTCGTCACGGTTGACGACACAAGCGTACTCACAGATTCGTTTGGAAGTAGGGGTGCAATGTTGTAATAATTAGTAGAGACAGAGAATTTACAGAGGCAGGGGTTAAAAAAATGTGGATATCCAAAAGGAACATGACAATATAAAGTAGAAGGAAGGGTGTATTATATTTATTATTATTTCTGCCGTAAATTTTCATTTCCTTACTGTTTTTCCAGCTGGCTGGATAATAACTACTGTACAAAAGTATTCATGTTATAGCGATGCATTTAGCTTTTTATACTGGAGTTCGTGAGAGATTCCAAACAAGCTCGTGCGTTATGTGAATATGAAGTGACCAGAGATTGATAACTAATTTAGTGCATCAGGTGTCATTTTTTTAAGGATATTGTTCAGCGTATGTTATAGTTTGTTACATGTGCGCTCAGGACGAGGACTAGAACCGTTTTGAGGTAGTCTGGAAGGAAGATTGTCTACTCTACTGTTTTAATGTTTTAAGAGACAGAACTGATTACCTATTTTAGCTAGTTAGTCCTTTCTTCGCTTTGAAGCCATAGGCGGCGCGCCGCATTAGCGGCAGAAAGTAATGGCTCTCCAGTCCGGCGGATCGCTCGCTACCTGTCTGTACGTCATCCTGGCATGTTCACTTGACCGTTGAATGAATCCTTCTCGATGATGGTTCTAAAGCTGGGTCTCTCTTGGTTTCCCCGTTTTCTTTTCCCTACTGGTGACCACCAAGTGGGTTGGTTGGGAAGTCTTGTCTGTCCATTCTAGTACATGGTCTTAATATAGACAAGACGGTATATTAGGCGGTGGAAGCACCTGTTATTCTCGGAGACAATCTCTAATGTCATTGGATAATCCCTATTGTGCGTATACTTTGATACGAACACGAGTCCAGCATTCTGTTAATAAGCCATTATGCGTTCTACCAGCGTGGGCTCTGGACCAAACGCTTTGTCCTTTACTACTGGGCACATATCGCTTTATCTTTCCATCCAATGACTTGCCATACCTTTCACTTATGTGGTGTAACCATGGTTGATCCAAATTTGATCAAATACACTATGCCATAATTGTCTTTGCGCATTTCCAGGATTTCGTGGTAGATTTGATTAGAATGGCCTAAATGCGGTTGCCGAAAATGATATGTCACTCCCTTTGACATTACCAC
The DNA here is from genome assembly GCA_014155875.1 of Cepaea nemoralis. Lineage (NCBI taxonomy): Eukaryota > Metazoa > Mollusca > Gastropoda > Stylommatophora > Helicidae > Cepaea > Cepaea nemoralis. Next base: position 51,926 of record JACEFZ010000220.1, read on the forward strand.
GCACTGGTGATCGAGGAAATGGCGAGTATGGACCGCCACGCTTTCAGGCACAAATGGCACATGATGATTGATTGATGACATTACGAAAGTGAAGCTAACGTCCTGATAAATTACCAACAACTATGAAAAGCACCTACATTTATTTGACGACACTCTGAACCCCTCCCGTCCATGACGTGGCTTTTTTGTCATAAGGTCATTCTCGGCAGCAGAGAATCATCCGCTATTGAAGGCTGATGTTTCCGGGCTGAAGAAGTAATATATTCATAAAACGACACTTCATCATGACCCGTAAATTAGAACAGCATTTAAACAAACTTTGAAATCTGCTGTTACAATCTCCGGAACAATTTTTTTTTTGTTGGTTGGGGGACATAATGAATAAAGGTTAAATGCTAAATCTCACATTTCCTCAGGGTTCACTGCGGTATGGATTTTTATATGGGGAAAAACAAATATAAACGGATTATGATACCCAGGGCTAAACCGATGGTAGCCGGGTCAATCACGTTATTATTCCGGCCTTAGTGGAGTTTGATATGCGGGGAAAACAAATAAAATGGAAGTGTGGTACCCAGGCTAGCAGACTTGTTTAGCCCGGTTCAAAATCAATGTATTCTACTTGTGGGAGTTGAATACATACCAGATCGCAGACAGCGTTGCTAACGTGCGCCGCCATGGCACTTACACTGGATCCATCTGTGTGCTATGGCAATAGAGTAATCACGCATGATTCGCATCCAACGACTCTCCTTTCATAGCCAGACCTAACACATTGCAAGTAGAAAATCTAGAGCGAATAAGAAAGGAAAATTTCATCATATATACACACACGGAGCAAAGGAAGGAAAAGAGCGAGATAGAGACAGGACTGATAGGAGCGTACTGGAATATAAACCAAAGGATGCACAATATGGGATCAATCAGCGGGGTCGCTGTGGAATTAACAGGTATAATGAAGGCACTAGAAATAGCATCAGGAAAATCCTCCTCACAAGATAAATATACTGAAGGGTTCTCTTTGTCCAATACAAACTTTAGAGAATTTCACACGCGGGAATAGACCGGATGTAAAGGAGGGAATAATAGCACTGACTGTAAAACTAAGAAACATAGGATGCCAAATTATAATCAGATGGATCATCATCATGATGTGTAACTAAACGGGTACACCACTTTGCCAGGGGTGTCCCGTAAGCTAGCGGACGGAAAGAGGCGCCTTACTTCTCATTTGATAGTGGATGCAGAAACCCGGAAAATGGCACATAAAGTGATAGGTTCAAAGAACACAATATAAAAAACACAAATAAATAACAAATGCTATCAAATAAAATAATATACTTACTGATGTTCGAATATTAGAAAGAGATGCGTTTTTATAGAAGAATGCTGACAATTCATTGGACAGTCAAAATGAGCAAATTAGACATGTTGGGGGAAGGCTAAGTCGCTATGACAACTTATCACAAAGATCGGAAGGAAGCTGTCATCATTTTATGGCCACATTATGAGAAGACAAACCTGATAAATGTTATGACAATCGAAAGATTTGTTGATAGAGTGCTGGCAGAACAAAACGTGAAAAAAAGTGTGACAGTCTTGTGTCATGGCACGGAAGAGTGTCAATACATGAACTGATCCTTGTCATCGCAGATAGCAATTTGTGGAGCAGCATGATCGCCCATGCCAGCTGGTGAGGTACTGGATGATGATGATGATGATGATGATGATGATGATGATGATGATGATGATGATGATGATGATGATGATGATGATGATGATGACGATGATGATGATGATGATGATGATGATGACGACGACGACGATGATGATGATGATGATGATGATGATGATGATGATGATGATATGCAAACAGTGCATGGGAAATAGCGCCTTATACCATTGCCTACAGCCATGTGTCAAACATAGGATTTTGCGCTTGCCAAGCTGATAGAAACATGCGTTGGTGACATCAAGGGCACGGTCGCACGTGGTACCGACGTCTCGGCTCGCCGCTTGCTAAAGTGACAGAAAGATTGGCCACCTATTCCTCCATGCATTCAGGCCTGCAAAATATGATGGCAGAGCAGGAAACTGCTTTGGAAATAATGTTTCTAGTGTAGCAAATATCAGCAGACATAAAGGTTTCGGATGCGTACCTACACAAGAGAACAATAATAATTACAATAAACGAGTGCCTCCATGCAGACAACGGCAAAGAAATTTTAAAAAACTGGTGAAACAATACATGTACCTAACCAGAAAATGCATACAACAGACGTAATTGTCCATATAAAGCTGATACAATTATGAAAACTAATAGGAATGGAAGAAAAGAGGCGAAAGAGAAATTCCTCCTACGTGAGATATGGTAAAGGTGGGCAACCGTTTCCAGCGATAGAGTAAGACAGACGTGAATAAATCCTCTTCAACGAAGGAAAAAGGAGAAGTTAAGAAACCTCCCTGACGATGCAAAAGAGGAACGCGAAGCATCGCTTTCCCATACAGAATAAGCGAGACGCCGGGAATCCTCTTCAACGATGGAAGAGACAAATCCCGCAGACCAAGACAAACCTAACGACCTAACATGGCGGACCTGGTCAAGGCCAGTGCTTGTCGGGTCGGGACTGGCACAAGGATACACCATTCAGAATGTGAAAAATGCGAATCGGAAACAGCCGGAAATGGGCGAGATAAAACCGCGTGTTTGGCGGGTGATTTTCTATTTTTGTATTCTCTTGCATTGAATTCAAGCGTAGTCCGTACTTTTGAACTACTTCCATTGTACTGTATTGATGTTTACGCGTGGACTATTTTCCATCTTACCAGCGTCCCTGGCCATCAGGAGAACCAACTCCGACTCATGAAATACTTGTAATATACGTCTCAATGTCAAGGACAAGAAGTGAACATTTTAGTCCAACTGACGGGTGAAGGATTGAACCCCTGGTCTCGGCATCAGCACACCGGAAGTTTAAAACCAAGCTATCTTATCCATTCGGTTATGCTGACCTCTAAACGCTTTCAGGACCACCCCTTAGTAGGACTAACGCAATGAAAACGCCAAACAAGGCGAAAGTAAATAATAACATTCCTAAAGAAGACTCTACTTGATCAGACCCTTGTTAATACCACTACCCCTGGATGATCGTGACTATCCAGAAAGAAGCCTAAACTAAAACGAGTGGAAACAATGAACAAAGAGCGAAGGAAAAGGTGGGAAAGATTGGTGGTGGTGGTGGTGGTGGTGGTGGGTGGTGGGTGGTGGTGGTGGTGGTGGTGGTGGTGGTGGTGGTGGTGGTGGTGGTGGTGGTGGTGGTGGTGGTGGTGGTGGTGGTGGTAGCAAAAGTTGTAGCAGCAGCAGCAGCAGCAACAGCAGCAACAGCAGCAGCAGTAATAGTAGGCAATATTGGTGTTCATTCATGTGCGACTACTGTTAATGCACTGAACTGATTTTTGCGTGTGGATTAGCTTTCCCTATTACCAGGTAGAGCATCATGGCCGAATTGATATGAACGCGTGTTCTTAAACATCCTGTGTGCTGATGCCGAGGTAAGGACTTCAACCCCTATACCGGACAACGGTTGGACTAAAATGTTGACATATCATCCTTGACTTGGGGACGTTAATTACAAGTACCTCTGAAGTCGGAGTGGGTTTGCCTGATGACGAGGGACACTGTTAATAGGAGAAGCTAATCCACACGCAAAATTCAGTCCAACACTACTAGAAGTAGTATGTACGGACTACATTTGAGTTCAAAGCGAGCGAGTGCAAAAAAAAAAGACAGTGCCCATCGCCGACAACTGAGGTACTTGTAATTTACGTCCAGAAGGCAAGGACGAAAGGTCAACATTCCGATGCTTCAGCATCAGCACACCCTAAGAGCGGCCATTCGGCCATGCTGACCTCCTTTACGTACAATTATATCCAATACTAAGGAAGCAGAATGAACGACAGGAGATTTTTTTTTTTCGGTAATGAGTCAGATCGGATTGGTGTCGCATCGTTCGAGCCCTAAAAAGAGCATGCATCTATCAAAGTCAGGTTGATGTACAGACATGTTCCCACATGAGGTACCAAAGTAACATTTCCACGGGGATTGTGTTGTTGAGATCGTGTTCCCCCTCTCCACTCCAAGTCCAGAAACCAGCGGGGGTGTTTAAGACGGGTACCGGAACCTGATATTCGCGGAGAGACCTAGCCGTGTTAATTTGGTCACTATTCAGCGCAGCACGTACAGACTGGCTGGGGTTAGGTCCAGGTTGGCGATGTTGCCTCCGCGGGTTGTCGGTATTAGTAGGTCCAGACTCTAACCCATTGCACCGAGTGAGCACCTTGCCGTCTTGGCAGACGATAGTTTGTAAAGAACAAAGCCTGGGTTGAATGTGTTACCCATGCAGCATGATCCCTCTCTCGGCTGTCTAGTTTACTCCAGAGGAAAGGTAACACCAATACATCTGGAACAAAACAAGCTGCAGAAGCTGCTGGATCAGCAAAGAAATAATGTAATGTCCGCCTGTCAGAGCTTCGATCCTAGACCAGTTGCCGACCAAGGCTCATGGCATTTAATCTTTAGGCTGCATTTCCTTGCGCCAGGATAACACTTGTACCCTGCCAGTTGCACTCCTCGGCCCAAAACCTTTGGTACAATGTGGGGTATCGAGTTTTGTGAGCGCCGCCCAACATTCGGTGCTAACAGAAAGCAGGTAATACCATCTGCTGTCATACGATAACTAAGTCGTATGAGAGAAAGACATGACTAGGACTGAGTGAACGACCGATTTAAAACACAACACAAAAGAAAAGAAAAAACATACGCCTTATCGGAGAACAAATCCCGTACCTCCAAAATCACAATTGAATACTCTCACCAGTCAGCTATCTAGCCCTGCCAGCCCCAACAGAATAACAGTTGCTTGTTGCTATATTTTAACCACGCGAGGAGATGGAGAAGGGGGTGACTAGAGACACTCACAGTTCCTCACTCACACAGGTCTACACACGCATGCACACACGTACATGTATTGGGTATATGGTGTTAGGCATACCTTGTTATTGACCAATCAGCACTCGATGAGTCATGTGGTCAGTATCCCGCCGGTCGCCTTTACCTCCTAGAACATTTCCTACAGTCCATTTAAAAATTATTGCCCTCATTCACGATCAATTTGTTTTACAGCTGTCTGTTGCTTCCCTATGAATTTTTTCCAGTCGTCTTATATTTACCCCCACCCAAGGTATATGTCTTTGATAGGTCCAAAAGCAACGTAAATCATGGAAATCGGCGACATTTTTTTAATGTTTTGGCAAAAATTTTGTGAATTCATGTTATCAAACATGTTTTACAGTAATGCACGTCAATTCGGGTGACGACACAAGGCGTATCCAGATTCGTTTGGAAGTGGGTGCAATGTGTAATATTAGTAGAGACAGAGAATTTACAGAGGCATGGGGTAAAAAATGTGGAATCAAAATGGAAATGGACAATAAAGTAGGAGTGTATTATATTTCTTATATTTCATGCCGTAATTTTCATTTCCTTCCTGTTTCTTCAGCTGCTGGATAATAATATGTACACAAGTATTCATGTTACTAGGATGCATTTAGCTTTTTATATGGAGTTCGTGAGAGCTTCCAAACAACTGTGCGTTAATGTGCATATGAAGTGACCAGAGATGATACCGTAATTTAGTCATCAGGTGTCATTTTTAAGGATATGTTCAGCTGTCTGTATAGTTTGTTCACATGTGCGCATGGGAGACAGAACCGTTTTGAGTCTTCTGGAAAGATTGTCTACTCTACTGTTTACTGTTTAGAGACAGAACATGATTACCTATTTTAGTTAGTTAGTCTTTACTCTTGAGCCTAAGGCGGCGCATAGGGCAGAAGTCATGGCTCTCCATGTCCGGCGGATCGCTGCTACCTGTTGTAGATCCTGGATGTTCACTTGACCGTTGAATGAGCCTTCTCTGATGATGGTTCTAAGCTGGGTCTCTCTTGGTCTTCCCCGTTTTCTTTTCCCTACTGGTGACCACAAGAGGGCTTGGTTGGGAAGTCTTGTCTTGTCCATTCTAAGTACATGGTCTATAATTAGACAAGACGGTCTATCTAGGGGTGGAAGCACTGTATTCTCGAGACAATCTCTAAATTCATTGATAATCCCTATTGTCTGTATACTTTGATACGAACACGAGTCCAGCATTCTGTAATAAGCCATTATGCGTTCTACCAGCGTGGGCTATGACCAAACGCTGTCCTTTACTACTGGGCACATATCGCTTTATCTTTCCATCCACTGATTGCCATACCTTTTCACTTATGTGGTGTAACCAGGTTGATCCAAATTTCATCTAAATACACTATGTCATAATTTTCTTTGCGCATTTCCCTTATTTCGTGTAGGTATTTGATTCTCATGGCTCCTAAATGCGGTTGCTCGCAAATGATATTTCTACTTCCCTTTTACATTACCACGACACTGGTGATCGAGTGAAATGGCGAGTCATGACCGCCCACGCTTTCCGGCATGGCACATGATTGATTGATTGATTTACATTATGAAAGTGAAGCCTAACGTCCTTATAAATTACCAACAACTATGAAAGCACCCACATTATTGACGACACCTCTGAACACTCCCGTTCCAGGACGTGAGCTTTTTGTCATAAGGTCATTCTCGTGCATCACGAGAATATCCGCTATTGAAGGCTGATGTTTCCGTGTGAAGAAGTAATATATTTCATAAACGCACTTCATCTCTGACCCGTAAATTATATACCGCATTTAAACAAACTTTGAAATCTGCTGTACAATCTCCAGAACAATTTTTTTTTTTTTGGTTGGGTGGACATAATGATAAAGGTTAAATGCTAAATCTCATCATTTTCCCTCAGTTGGTTACTGCGATATGGATTTTTATATGGGGAAAAACAAATATAAATGGATTATGGTACCCAGGCTAAACCGACCTGGTAGCCGGGTTCAAATCATTTATTATTCCGGCCTTAGTGGATTTTTATATGAGGGGAAACAAATATAAATGGATTGTGGTACCCAGGCTAAGCCGACTTGGTAGCCCGGTTCAAATCACTTGTTATTTCGGCCTTGGTGGGGATTTGAATACATACCAGACCTGCAGACAAGCGTGCTAACCGTGCGCCGCCATGGCTCCTTACACTTTATCCATCTGTTGTGTATGGCAATAGAGTAATCACAGCATGATTCGCATCCAATCCGGTAAAGTTTTAAGCGGCCGCTGTACCGGAAAGCCACTCCGCTCTTATGTTGAGAAGGGAGAACCACCGCAAGCAGTGACGTTCGACTCCCCGGTAGGGAGAACCACCGCATGCAGTGACGTTCGACTCCCCGGTAGGGAGAACCACCGCAAGCAGTGACGTTCGACTCCCCGGTAGGGAGAACCACCGCAAGCAGTGACGTTCGACTCCCCGGTAGGGAGAACCACCGCATGCAGTGACGTTCGACTCCCCGGTAGGGAGAACCACCGCAAGCAGTGACGTTCGACTCCCCGGTAGGGAGAACCACCGCAAGCAGTGACGTTCGACTCCCCGGTAGGGAGAACCACCGCATGCAGTGACGTTCAACTCCCCGGTAGGGAGAACCACCGCAAGCAGTGACGTTCGACTCCCCGGTAGGGAGAACCACCGCAAGCAGTGACGTTCGACTGCCCGGTAGGGAGAACCACCGCAAGCAGTGACGTTCGACTCCCCGGTAGGGAGAACCACCGCAAGCAGTGACGTTCGACTCCCCGGTAGGGAGAACCACCGCAAGCAGTGACGTTCGACTCCCCGGTAGGGAGAATCACCGCAAGCAGTGACGTTCGACTCCCCGGTAGGGAGAACCACCGCTGGCAGTGACGTTCGACTCCCCGGTAGGGAGAACCACCGCTGGCAGTGACGTTCGACTCCCCGGGAGGTCGATACACCTGAGACAGACTTACATAATAGACTGAGATGTCAGCGGAATTTGTTTACACCCGTGTAAATTGATCATATGACTAGGCCTGGCCCGATGTAAACCACCTGGGCGAATACTGTATTAAATGTGAGTTGTCGGTCCAGGTAGAGTCGGTTGCCTTCCTTTGTTGAGAATGTCACGAACTCAAGGTGCGAACGGTGATCCTGGAGCACTCGAGAGTCGAGATAAATGTTATAACTGAGGGGCCCGGTGGCGTCCCTGTCGGCGAGGTGATCGTATGTTCAAATGCCCTTGCATAGCGAGATCTTTTTTTTTCCCCACCTAACTGACCTCCCAGCCTAAAGGGTTCATAACGTGTAAAAGTTAAGTGGCTCCACTTCATTGTACCGGGTTTATCCCCAATGGCTCGTCTCTTTCCGCAAAGCACGATATTCGTAGCTCCCCGGGGTTCTCCGAGAAAATCGCACTCGTGAACTAAATGACGCAACCCGGAATCGAACCCACAACCTTCGGAGCACAAGACAGGCGACGTAACCACTTGGGCACTGGGAATTCTCCCCCCCCCCCCCCCCCGCCCCCATCTACCGGCTTGACCCAGTCTAACGTGGTGTCAGAACAATTCTGGAAAATAAAAGAGGTTGGCGAGGTTTAGACAGGATAGCCCATCGAGTACCGATTCATCTAACAATGTGGGTCAGCACCATGTATATCATCTTGGGTTGGGAGATTTGTATAGGTGGTGGGGATGTGTGTAGGTAGGGGATGTGTGTGGGTGGGGAATGTGTGAGTGGGGGATGGGTGGGTGGGTCGGAACATGTATGTGTGTCTGGGGGTGTGTGGGTGTGGGGATGTGTGGGTGGGGGATGTGAGTGGGCGGGGTGTGTGGTGGGTGGGGGGGTGTTGGTGGGTGGGGGATGTGTGAGTAGGTGAGGGATGTGTCTCATAACATGGTAATATGCATTGTTTATATTTACAACATTCATTTGACAATATGTTTTCCCTATGTGAATGTATCATGCACTATTGATGAACTAAAGGTGAGTGATTGAAGGGCCGAATGTAAGACGAGCCTGCGGACCCAATTTGTTACCCTTTGAAAATAAAGTTTGTTCGTTCGTTCATACACTTTTAAAACAGAGGTTCTTTACTTTTTGTTTAAGTTGCATGTCCTGACCAGGAGGTTGTGATCAACTCCAACCCCAAGTTGATTTACCAGGCAATTGTACATTCACTGGCATGCATCTTTCCTATTGGAACATACGCCTGTAAGACCTGGACACTGACTAAACAGGTTGAACAGCGCATGAATGCCTTTGAGCATAAATGTTATAGACGTGTTCTAAGAATATCTTGGATACAGACAAAAACAAATCCACCCATACGACAAGAACTGAATACTGAAGAAGGTTGGCTACTGGAGACTATAAAACAAAGAAAACTGAAATATTTTCGTCATTTGAAACGTCATCCAAGTTTGGAGAGAACAATCATGGAGGGGTATATGCCCGGGAAGAGAGGAAGAGGAAGGTCAAAGAGAAGATGGATGCAGTATGTGGCGGATGATCTCTAGGCGGGTGTATCTTGTTTATGACCGATAATTTTTCCTGAAGGTTGTTATGGGAGCGAGGTTCTGCAGACGACATGCTACTGAATGAATGAATGGATGGGTTTGCCATTGCTACTGAAGAGAAGTCTATGTTAAATTAAAACTGAGCGGTGTAAGGAATGATCCTGCTTTCCTGCCGTCTGCGCATCCAGTTTAAGACTCAATGTTCTTATCCATTCTGCCACGTTGACCTCTACTAACTTACTATATTTTATGTAATTCCATATGTCATCTCCCGCTGTAACTGTTATTTCTTTTATCGGTTGTATGTTATATAAACCAAGTCTCAAATAGCCCGGCAGTTGTGTCTCCCTTTTCGACGAATTACTTCATCTACGTTTGTCCTCTTCTTCTTCTTTGTTCCTGTTTAGGGGAGAGGATGTCACCCCTAGTTACGCATATCAAAGGTCAGTATGTCTGACTTCAGCATGCGTTTGTGTAAGATCTGCTTCCTCTAGACAAACTCCATCCAAGGTCACGGGCTTTATCTACTCGTGGGTTAGTTTTCTTTCCTAACAATGTTGCCAGGACAGCCGTCTAAAGACCTGCTCTTTACGATTTATATTAATATCTAAGCCACATTCTGCACTATGCCTGCTTACTTGTTCCACTAGGCTTTGTAACTCTTGCTCGCTTTCTGCCATTAACACTGTATAAAGCATACCCAAAACAACCTCAAAAGAGAAGTTGTAATTAGGGCCCGTCCCAGCCTGAGATTATTAACCCTGTGACCAAATCGCCTCATTTCAGTTATTAATCTAAAAGTGATTGACGTCCATAGGTATATATGATTCCATTCCATTACACCATTACCCTTACACCGTTCAATCTCAAAAAAGAAGTTATAGTAGGGCCCATTGCCTGGCTCAGATTAATAATCCTGTGACCGAGTCTGCCAAAATTCAAATATTAATTTGAAAGTGATTTTTGTCCAAAGAGGGAAACACGATCCTTGTGTAATCGAGAAAAAGTAAAACCGTGAATTCGAAATGCAGAACTCAAAGTATCATTATCACCAACGCATATGAGAATTTATAAACTAATGCAGTCAATGCAAGATGAAAGCGAGAAGCAAAATGAAATGTATATCTCAATGCAACAAAACAAAATCAAGACATCATGGCAAGCGATTAAACAAATACGGTAATGGATATATTTATCGACGGATAGACATAACAGAAAGTTAGAAGTTTAATGCTCCCACCCCCCCCCCCCCCACCCACTTTTTCAATCTTTTAACTTGTATGCTGAAAACGTCATGGGAAATGCGAAGAAAATATTGACAATAAATCGAAAATATATTGAAAATAAAATAGTTTGGGCAATCCTGGAGTATGTGCTCTGCTGTCTGCGACGCCAAACCACATGTGCACATGGCTGAGTCACCAATCTTGAATTTTGTATACAAGTGGTTGCGTAATCTATTGTGTCCTGTTCTGAGGCGCAGAAGAATGACCTGTTCTGGTCTGTCCATAACGTGGTTGTCGTCTTGAGTAAGGTTTGGTGGCTTTCTGATTGATTTGATCATTCGATCATTCTTTTCTTTTGGTGGTATGTAATAGGTACATCAGGTTGTTCTTCTTTTGCTCCTTCCTTAGCCAATCGATCAGCTCTGTCGTTTCCGGGGACTCCACAGTGGGATGGTATCCACTGTATGGTGATCTTACGCTGACTGCTAAGTTCAGAAAGTAGTGTCCTCAGAACTGGCAATTTCCCAGACAAGAGCGCCTCTATTACGGATTTTGCATCTGTCAATATCACTGCAGGTTGTGTACCATGGCTGGTATTTTGTAATTTCTCTGTGGCTATCTTGATTGCCTCAATTTCAGCATTATAGTTATGGCAGTACTTTCCTGTTGGAATTCTGGCCGTGTCTCTAGTATTATTTGGGTATTCTATGTACACTCCCGCTCCTCCATTTCGAACAGCATTTTGTGCTGACCCATCTGTGTAGACTCGGATCCAGAGGTCCTGTGGGTATTCATCATCAAGGAAGCTGAGAGTGGCTGTTCTACGCTGTACACTGTTCTGTTCTTCCTTGTCCAATGTTCGAATGTGGATAATTTGATATCCTCACAGAAACTTCAAATTTTACACGAACTCTTCCTGTTTACGTAATAGAAGCGACAAGATGAAGCGAAATATGCGACGCAATAAATCGGTCAACATATTGTATGCGGCTTCTGTATTTAAATTCACTATGGGAATACATTAGCCGGCTGCCTGGCCGAGGGGTTAGCAGCTTTCTCCGTTAATCCCGAATACTCTCGTAGTCAACGTGAGCGGACGAGAATTAGAAGTGGTTCGAGTCACGCTAGTGACTTATGAGAGTATGCAGCCGGTCGCTCAGAAAGTCGTGGCGTGCTGATGAGCGTAATCTAGCCTAGGAATCAACATACAGCTGAAAGATGCTGGTGTTGACCGCAATATCCTGAAACAGGATGGAAACGCGAAAAAAAAAAAAAATGGGAATACATTGTTTTGAACCTTCGTTCTTAAAACTATTGACTTTCAGCAATGTCTTTCCGTTGATAAACATATCTGTTGCTATTTGTGAATTATCGGTTAATATTATGTTTGTTTTTGTTTCATTGAGATATAAGTAGTAGGATAGGTGGTAACTGATTAGCATTTCTGGATTGTGGTGCTGGATTGACCCCAATCCAGCTGGATTGGGGTTAGGGGTTAGGGGTTTGGGGTTAGGGGTTAGGGGTTAGGGTTAAGGGTTAGGGTTTGGGGTTAGGGGTTAGGGCTAGGGGTTATGGTTAGGGTTTAGGGGTTAGGGTTTTTGTCTTCTCCTAATTATACTTTCTGGATTGACTTCGCTGGATTTCCCCCAATCCAGCTCGGGACCAGGGTGGTTTGAGTAGGGTAGGTATCTAAGTCATATGTAAGGGGGCGATACATCTAAGAAAAGACATGTTTCTAAGGGCAGATAACTGAGTGTGTGTATAATATTTTAACTAATTTTAAAAAATAAAATAAAAATAAATAACAACCAAAGGCGCTCGCGGGGACGGTCGCGGGCAGCCGGGGCGGGGCGGTCGCCGGGTGCGGGCGCGCGGTCGCGGGTTCGAGCCCCATAAAATACGTCACATAGGTGGGTAGGTGGTCATTCGTAGTCATGGATCCTAGATGGAAACATCCTTTTACCTCGATGATTGCGGGACCAACAGGTTGTGGTAAATCCGTCTTTGTACAACAGTTTCTGGCCCATCTCCCAGACATGGTCGACCCGATTCCAGAGGAGATTATATGGTGCTACGGAGAGTGGCAACCCATGTATGAGACTATGAAGGGTGTCCAATTTAACGAGGGACTACCCGATGTGGAAAAATGGACTGGTGATAGACGGCGGTTAGTGGTTATAGATGACCTAATGTCCGAGACAGATGATAGAGTGACCAAACTATTTACTAAGGGTAGTCATCATAGTAAACTCAGTGTCATGTATATAGTCCAGAACCTTTTTGGTAAGAACAAAGAACAAAGAACTATCAGTCTGAATTTGCATTACCTAGTGGTGTTTAAAAATCCTCGAGAGGGATCGCAAATTGCCAATCTGGCCAAACAGATGTACCCAGGCCGCGTGTCATATGTCCAAGATAGTTTTAAAGACGCGACATCGACGCCACACGGGTATTTGTTATTCGACCTTCGACAGGAAACACCGGATCAGCTCCGTTTACGCAGTCGTATATTTCCTGACCAGCACCAAGTTGTCTACGTCCCCAAGTAATATGTCCAACCGAGTGAAACGTCATGGGCCCATGCTGCGGTTTCTGGGTGAGGCAAAGCCAGCCGCCGTAAAAGCCGTAATTAAAACGGCCTCACCGGATCTCGTCCAATCAATATGTGAATGCTGTCACAATGTCTTAAAAGGGAATGTTCCCCTGACACCGAGTCAGAAGCGCCGACTGCAGCGACACAAAAACAGTCTGAGAGCGCTCACGGGTAAGAACCTGTCGCTCAAGAAAAGGAAACAGATCCTGCAACAAGGTGGTTTCATAGGTGCCTTACTCGGCCCAATTTTAAATGTGTTGAAAGGCATCGTGGGTTTGTAATGGCCAAGAAAATGCTCCTGATCGACCCTCGCCTGTTAGAAAGACCCTATACACCACCCGACACACTAAACGATAGCCTGCGTGACTTGGACCAACAAATGCGCCAAGTCCTGGAGAGTGAAGATCTGCCACCTCGTGAAAAAGCCCGTCTATACCAACAAACCTTGCAGCGATATCTGAATCGACTAGATCAGTACAGACACAAGCCTTTAGGCCTAGTGGATATCAAAGAACAGAAACCCGAAGTCAGCACTGCACCTGAGACCACTCGTCAAATAACCGAGACACCTAGTCAACCTATTCAAGTAAGCGAACCCAAGAGTCAAGTAACTACCCATACACCAATAACACCCAAGAGTCAAGTAGCTGAGACCACTCCAGCGTATAAGCTCAGACGAAAGAAGAAGCCGAGTAAGTTAACTACGCCCAAGTGGGAAAAATGGCCGCGCAATTAAGAAAGTATTACTACGATCCCCAACAACCGGGAGCCTATGGCGGGGCCGCCGCCTTAAAAAGAAATTCTAAACTGAACGCTAAGCAAATAGAGAAATGGTTACGCCACCAGGACACGTATACTTTGCATAAACCGATCCGTCGGCGTTTTCAAAGACGCCAGACCATAACCGGTGGGATAAATCAACAGTTTCAAGCCGACTTGATAGATATGCGCCAATTACAAAGATACAACGATGGGTTGTCGTATCTAGTGACCTGCATCGATGTGTTTAGTAAATATGCCTGGGCCATCCCGATCCAGAAGAAAACGGGGAAAGCGCTGGTGGAGGCTGTGAGTAAAATCTTTGGTGATAGACAACCGGTAAACTTTCAGACCGACAAAGGGTCGGAATTTGTCAACCAGAGCTTCCTAAAATTTCTGAAAGATCGAGGTGTACATTTCTTTACCACCGAGAATGAAGACGTTAAGGCCTCTATAGTGGAAAGATTCAACCGGACGCTTAAAGAAAAAATGTGGCGGTATTCACCAAGACTAATACACTGCGCTATGTCGACGTCGTAGATAAACTGATCAGCAACTACAACGGTTCATATCACAGAAGTATTCGCATGGCCCCCCGACAAGTCAACTATACTAATCAAGAAGAGGTGTGGCATAACTTGTACCAAAAACCCGACGGGTCAAGAAAAGTACATTTTACAGAAGGGGACCGAGTCAGACTGGCTCAACCCAAACAACCTTTTAAAAAGGGGTATGTGCCGTCGTGGACAGAAGAATTGTTTACCCTCAGTCGTATAAACCAGACCAGTCCGGTGACGTATGTGCTAAAAGACGATTCGGGCGAAGAACTACGAGGATCATTCTATCGAGAAGAGATCCAACCAGTCGGAGATAAACAAGTGTATCGGGTTGAAACCGTCTTACAAGAAAGACGAAGGAGAGGTGGTGGTAAAGAGTATTTAGTGAAATGGTTCGGGTATAATTCGTCATTCAACAGCTGGGTCTCAGACCTAACTAGATACCGAGGCTAATGGACGAAGACATTGCGGAAACTACTGTACTGCGCCCACAAAATAACCCACCCAGCGAAAGAACCTCGTTCTGGTCGTTTTTTGGTCAACGGGTGCCGCGAACAGAGATTGTCTTCTTCTGTCAGATGGTTGTTATATACACCGTTATCGGCGTATCACTATTCAATCTGAGTCGCGGCAGCGCCGAAGCATCTGAGGGCAAGCTGTGGATTGCGCTAATGAGTAGTTGTCTGGGTTACATGCTACCTAACCCTAAACTATGAGCTTCTACGTGACATTACCGAGCAATGCTTCACCGAATATGTTTCCCAACAACAACCCGGGTCACTTTTTCGTCAAGTTGCCGCAGACTATTGATGTGACCAAACAATACGAAGTGGGGTTGGCCGAAATTCAGTTTCCCAACTACTACTGCAATGTGTTAGAGAATGAAGTGTGGTTCATATACATACCACCCCAGGGGAAACATCCCATAAGAGTGGTGTGTCCTTCGGGTATGTACAGCTCACCAGCTGGGTTTATAGAGGAACTGAATCGACTAGTGAAAGGGGAGGAAGAGCGTGACAAGGCGCGTCCTGATCGGTTAGTGAAAGAGACTGATGACAAGGTGCGAGTCAGATTCTATTATAACAAGGCATTGAAGAGAGCCCTCGTGAAACTATTCGAACCGGGGGCCACTGTTAAATTTAGCGAGAGATTGAGAAGCATTTTAGGTTTTCCCTCTGGCAAGGTGACGGACGCCAACCCCCTAATGGAAGGCGAGGTGGTGGTAGAACTGAATAATGACATTCAAAATGTCTACGTCTATTGCGATCTTATAGCCGCGAGACCAGTCGGAGACGCCATGGTCCCACTACTAAGGACTGTCCCGATCTTGGACCAGCGCTCAGCCTCGGTATTTCGCATCTATGACAAACCACACTACGTGCCATTGAGTCGGTACTCTTTCGACATGGTGGAGATCCTTTTAACCACTGAGACGGGGACAACGATCTCATTCACCAGCGGAACTTCAGTGCTGACGTTACATTTTCGCACGCGGAAACATTCAGACCTAGAATAATGGTGAAATACGTGGCGTTACGTCGAAGTCCCAAAATGTACGAGGACTTTTACTGCAACCAAGCTGGCCATGGCATGCCAGTGTTTGTGGGTGGCCGGAGTCAGAGAGGTCGCGGTATCGGCAGTTTCTTCAGTGGACTCGGTCGCACAATTCTACCCTGGTTAAAGACAGGTGGTAAGGCCTTACTCCGAGAAGGTCTCGGTACAGGTTTGAAAGTGGCCCAAGACGCTCTAGCTGGTAGGAACGTTGGAGAAGCCTTTAAAGACCACGCCAAACAAGCCGGTCAGCGTTTACTGCAAGGCGCAGCCGATCATGTTAGCCAATCGGGTAGCGGTATTAGAAGAAAAAGGCGACCAGCGCCACCTGGTGAGCCGAGTAAACGTATAAAACTAAGTGTTGGTCCTAATCGGTCTCATAAGAAGAAGTATTCGGATATCTTCGCATGATGGCTCTGATTCATCCCAACTCTTGTGAGTGTCTGCATTCTGGTTTGGATCTGTTTAGCGTGCCTCCGACACAAACGGCAGTAGAAGAGGGGCAGTGTGTGGAGATTCACCCGCTCGCATCTCTAGCACCTGGAGCACCTATAGAATTTGTTATATCTGGCGCCAGTGAAGAGTATCTAGACTTATATAATACCTTCTTACACATCAGAGCTAAAGTCACACTACCCAACGGTGATAAACTACCACCCACAGCCGAAGTGGCCCCCGTCAACTATTACTTACACAGTCTGTTTTCACAAGTGGATGTCTCACTCAACGACACACTAATCACCCCGAGTGAGAACACATACCCATATAGAGCCTATCTGGAAGCCACACTGAATCATGGGGAAGAAGCCAAGAAGAGTCATCTCTCAGCCGCCCTATATTACTACGATACAGCTAAATTTCTCGATGAGACTCAAGGCGATAACAACAAAGGTCGAAACACCCGACGACAACTAGCCAGCGAGAGCCAAGAAATAGATATGATGGGTCGACTACACGTCGATATCTTTGCGCAAGACCGTTACATGATAAACGGTGTGGATGTGAAAATTAAGCTGACTCCATCGAAAGCTACCTTTAACCTAATGGCCCCCGACGACACCTTGGCTTATTCATCCGTTATAACACATGCCACACTGGTGGTTCATAAAGCCAAACTAAATCCAGCCGTCGCTCTCGCCCATGAGAAAGCCTTGATGAGAGCGACGGCTGGATTTAGTTTGGCTTTATGAACCACCAGTGTGGCATGTGTTATAACGGATGAATAAGCCAAGGTGTCGTCGGGGGCCATTAGGTTAAAGGTAGCTTTCGATGGAGTCAGCTTAATTTTCACATCCACACCGTTTATCATGTAACGGTCTTGCGCAAAGATATCGACGTGTAGTCGACCCATCATATCTATTTCTTGGCTCTCGCTGGCTAGTTGTCGTCGGGTGTTTCGACCTTTGTTGTTATCGCCTTGAGTCTCATCGAGAAATTTAGCTGTATCGTAGTAATATAGGGCGGCTGAGAGATGACTCTTCTTGGCTTCTTCCCCATGATTCAGTGTGGCTTCCAGATAGGCTCTATATGGGTATGTGTTCTCACTCGGGGTGATTAGTGTGTCGTTGAGTGAGACATCCACTTGTGAAAACAGACTGTGTAAGTAATAGTTGACGGGGGCCACTTCGGCTGTGGGTGGTAGTTTATCACCGTTGGGTAGTGTGACTTTAGCTCTGATGTGTAAGAAGGTATTATATAAGTCTAGATACTCTTCACTGGCGCCAGATATAACAAATTCTATAGGTGCTCCAGGTGCTAGAGATGCGAGCGGGTGAATCTCCACACACTGCCCCTCTTCTACTGCCGTTTGTGTCGGAGGCACGCTAAACAGATCCAAACCAGAATGCAGACACTCACAAGAGTTGGGATGAATCAGAGCCATCATGCGAAGATATCCGAATACTTCTTCTTATGAGACCGATTAGGACCAACACTTAGTTTTATACGTTTACTCGGCTCACCAGGTGGCGCTGGTCGCCTTTTTCTTCTAATACCGCTACCCGATTGGCTAACATGATCGGCTGCGCCTTGCAGTAAACGCTGACCGGCTTGTTTGGCGTGGTCTTTAAAGGCTTCTCCAACGTTCCTACCAGCTAGAGCGTCTTGGGCCACTTTCAAACCTGTACCGAGACCTTCTCGGAGTAAGGCCTTACCACCTGTCTTTAACCAGGGTAGAATTGTGCGACCGAGTCCACTGAAGAAACTGCCGATACCGCGACCTCTCTGACTCCGGCCACCCACAAACACTGGCATGCCATGGCCAGCTTGGTTGCAGTAAAAGTCCTCGTACATTTTGGGACTTCGACGTAACGCCACGTATTTCACCATTATTCTAGGTCTGAATGTTTCCGCGTGCGAAAATGTAACGTCAGCACTGAAGTTCCGCTGGTGAATGAGATCGTTGTCCCCGTCTCAGTGGTTAAAAGGATCTCCACCATGTCGAAAGAGTACCGACTCAATGGCACGTAGTGTGGTTTGTCATAGATGCGAAATACCGAGGCTGAGCGCTGGTCCAAGATCGGGACAGTCCTTAGTAGTGGGACCATGGCGTCTCCGACTGGTCTCGCGGCTATAAGATCGCAATAGACGTAGACATTTTGAATGTCATTATTCAGTTCTACCACCACCTCGCCTTCCATTAGGGGGTTGGCGTCCGTCACCTTGCCAGAGGGAAAACCTAAAATGCTTCTCAATCTCTCGCTAAATTTAACAGTGGCCCCCGGTTCGAATAGTTTCACGAGGGCTCTCTTCAATGCCTTGTTATAATAGAATCTGACTCGCACCTTGTCATCAGTCTCTTTCACTAACCGATCAGGACGCGCCTTGTCACGCTCTTCCTCCCCTTTCACTAGTCGATTCAGTTCCTCTATAAACCCAGCTGGTGAGCTGTACATACCCGAAGGACACACCACTCTTATGGGATGTTTCCCCTGGGGTGGTATGTATATGAACCACACTTCATTCTCTAACACATTGCAGTAGTAGTTGGGAAACTGAATTTCGGCCAACCCCACTTCGTATTGTTTGGTCACATCAATAGTCTGCGGCAACTTGACGAAAAAGTGACCCGGGTTGTTGTTGGGAAACATATTCGGTGAAGCATTGCTCGGTAATGTCACGTAGAAGCTCATAGTTTAGGGTTAGGTAGCATGTAACCCAGACAACTACTCATTAGCGCAATCCACAGCTTGCCCTCAGATGCTTCGGCGCTGCCGCGACTCAGATTGAATAGTGATACGCCGATAACGGTGTATATAACAACCATCTGACAGAAGAAGACAATCTCTGTTCGCGGCACCCGTTGACCAAAAAACGACCAGAACGAGGTTCTTTCGCTGGGTGGGTTATTTTGTGGGCGCAGTACAGTAGTTTCCGCAATGTCTTCGTCCATTAGCCTCGGTATCTAGTTAGGTCTGAGACCCAGCTGTTGAATGACGAATTATACCCGAACCATTTCACTAAATACTCTTTACCACCACCTCTCCTTCGTCTTTCTTGTAAGACGGTTTCAACCCGATACACTTGTTTATCTCCGACTGGTTGGATCTCTTCTCGATAGAATGATCCTCGTAGTTCTTCGCCCGAATCGTCTTTTAGCACATACGTCACCGGACTGGTCTGGTTTATACGACTGAGGGTAAACAATTCTTCTGTCCACGACGGCACATACCCCTTTTTAAAAGGTTGTTTGGGTTGAGCCAGTCTGACTCGGTCCCCTTCTGTAAAATGTACTTTTCTTGACCCGTCGGGTTTTTGGTACAAGTTATGCCACACCTCTTCTTGATTAGTATAGTTGACTTGTCGGGGGGCCATGCGAATACTTCTGTGATATGAACCGTTGTAGTTGCTGATCAGTTTATCTACGACGTCGACATAGCGCAGTGTATTAGTCTTGGTGAAATACCGCCACATTTTTTCTTTAAGCGTCCGGTTGAATCTTTCCACTATAGAGGCCTTAACGTCTTCATTCTCGGTGGTAAAGAAATGTACACCTCGATCTTTCAGAAATTTTAGGAAGCTCTGGTTGACAAATTCCGACCCTTTGTCGGTCTGAAAGTTTACCGGTTGTCTATCACCAAAGATTTTACTCACAGCCTCCACCAGCGCTTTCCCCGTTTTCTTCTGGATCGGGATGGCCCAGGCATATTTACTAAACACATCGATGCAGGTCACTAGATACGACAACCCATCGTTGTATCTTTGTAATTGGCGCATATCTATCAAGTCGGCTTGAAACTGTTGATTTATCCCACCGGTTATGGTCTGGCGTCTTTGAAAACGCCGACGGATCGGTTTATGCAAAGTATACGTGTCCTGGTGGCGTAACCATTTCTCTATTTGCTTAGCGTTCAGTTTAGAATTTCTTTTTAAGGCGGCGGCCCCGCCATAGGCTCCCGGTTGTTGGGGATCGTAGTAATACTTTCTTAATTGCGCGGCCATTTTTCCCACTTGGGCGTAGTTAACTTACTCGGCTTCTTCTTTCGTCTGAGCTTATACGCTGGAGTGGTCTCAGCTACTTGACTCTTGGGTGTTATTGGTGTATGGGTAGTTACTTGACTCTTGGGTTCGCTTACTTGAATAGGTTGACTAGGTGTCTCGGTTATTTGACGAGTGGTCTCAGGTGCAGTGCTGACTTCGGGTTTTTGTTCTTTGATATCCACTAGGCCTAAAGGCTTGTGTCTGTACTGATCTAGTCGATTCAGATATCGCTGCAAGGTTTGTTGGTATAGACGGGCTTTTTCACGAGGTGGCAGATCTTCACTCTCCAGGACTTGGCGCATTTGTTGGTCCAAGTCACGCAGGCTATCGTTTAGTGTGTCGGGTGGTGTATAGGGTCTTTCTAACAGGCGAGGGTCGATCAGGAGCATTTTCTTGGCCATTACAAACCCACGATGCCTTTCAACACATTTAAAATTGGGCCGAGTAAGGCACCTATGAAACCACCTTGTTGCAGGATCTGTTTCCTTTTCTTGAGCGACAGGTTCTTACCCGTGAGCGCTCTCAGACTGTTTTTGTGTCGCTGCAGTCGGCGCTTCTGACTCGGTGTCAGGGGAACATTCCCTTTTAAGACATTGTGACAGCATTCACATATTGATTGGACGAGATCCGGTGAGGCCGTTTTAATTACGGCTTTTACGGCGGCTGGCTTTGCCTCACCCAGAAACCGCAGCATGGGCCCATGACGTTTCACTCGGTTGGACATATTACTTGGGGACGTAGACAACTTGGTGCTGGTCAGGAAATATACGACTGCGTAAACGGAGCTGATCCGGTGTTTCCTGTCGAAGGTCGAATAACAAATACCCGTGTGGCGTCGATGTCGCGTCTTTAAAACTATCTTGGACATATGACACGCGGCCTGGGTACATCTATTTGGCCAGATTGGCAATTTGCGATCCCTCTCGAGGATTTTTAAACACCACTAGGTAATGCAAATTCAGACTGATAGTTCTTTGTTCTTTGTTCTTACCAAAAAGGTTCTGGACTATATACATGACACTGAGATTACGATGATGACTACCCTTAGTAAATAGTTTGGTCACTCTATCATCTGTCTCGGACATTAGGTCATCTATAACCACTAACCGCCGTCTATCACCAGTCCATTTTTCCACATCGGGTAGTCCCTCGTTAAATTGGACACCCTTCATAGTCTCATACATGGGTTGCCACTCTCCGTAGCACCATATAATCTCCTCTGGAATCGGGTCGACCATGTCTGGGAGATGGGCCAGAAACTGTTGTACAAAGACGGATTTACCACAACCTGTTAGTCCCGCAATCATCGAGGTAAAAGGATGTTTCCATCTAGGATCCATGACTACGAATGACCACCTACCCACCTATGTGACGTATTTTATGGGGCTCGAACCCGCGACCGCGCGCCCGCACCCGGCGACCGCCCCGCCCCGGCTGCCCGCGACCGTCCCCGCGCGCGCCTTTGGTTGTTATTTATTTTTATTTTATTTTTTAAAATTAGTTAAAATATTATACACACACTCAGTTATCTGCCCTTAGAAACATGTCTTTTCTTAGATGTATCGCCCCCTTACATATGACTTAGATACCTACCCTACTCAAACCACCCTGGTCCCGAGCTGGATTGGGGGAAATCCAGCGAAGTCAATCCAGAAAGTATAATTAGGAGAAGACAAAAACCCTAACCCCTAAACCCTAACCATAACCCCTAGCCCTAACCCCTAACCCCAAACCCTAACCCTTAACCCTAACCCCTAACCCCTAACCCCTAACCCCAAACCCCTAACCCCTAACCCCAATCCAGCTGGATTGGGGTCAATCCAGCACCACAATCCAGAAATGCTAATCAGTTACCACCTATCCTACTACTTATATCTCAATGAAACAAAAACAAACATAATATTAACCGATAATTCACAAATAGCAACAGATATGTTTATCAACGGAAAGACATTGCTGAAAGTCAATAGTTTTAAGAACGAAGGTTCAAAACAATGTATTCCCATTTTTTTTTTTTTTCGCGTTTCCATCCTGTTTCAGGATATTGCGGTCAACACCAGCATCTTTCAGCTGTATGTTGATTCCTAGGCTAGATTACGCTCATCAGCACGCCACGACTTTCTGAGCGACCGGCTGCATACTCTCATAAGTCACTAGCGTGAACCACTTCTAATTCTCGTCCGCTCACGTTGACTACGAGAGTATTCGGGATTAACGGAGAAAGCTGCTAACCCCTCGGCCAGGCAGCCGGCTAATGTATTCCCATAGTGAATTTAAATACAGAAGCCGCATACAATATGTTGACCGATTTATTGCGTCGCATATTTCGCTTCATCTTGTCGCTTCTATTACGTAAACAGGAAGAGTTCGTGTAAAATTTGAAGTTTCTGTGAGGATATCAAATTATCCACATTCGAACATTGGACAAGGAAGAACAGAACAGTGTACAGCGTAGAACAGCCACTCTCAGCTTCCTTGATGATGAATACCCACAGGACCTCTGGATCCGAGTCTACACAGATGGGTCAGCACAAAATGCTGTTCGAAATGGAGGAGCGGGAGTGTACATAGAATACCCAAATAATACTAGAGACACGGCCAGAATTCCAACAGGAAAGTACTGCCATAACTATAATGCTGAAATTGAGGCAATCAAGATAGCCACAGAGAAATTACAAAATACCAGCCATGGTACACAACCTGCAGTGATATTGACAGATGCAAAATCCGTAATAGAGGCGCTCTTGTCTGGGAAATTGCCAGTTCTGAGGACACTACTTTCTGAACTTAGCAGTCAGCGTAAGATCACCATACAGTGGATACCATCCCACTGTGGAGTCCCCGGAAACGACAGAGCTGATCGATTGGCTAAGGAAGGAGCAAAAGAAGAACATCCTGATGTACCTATTACATACCACCAAAAGAAAAGAATGATCAAATCAATCAGAAAGCCACCAAACCTTACTCAAGACGACAACCACGTTATGGACAGACCAGAACAGGTCATTCTTCTGCGCCTCAGAACAGGACACAATAGATTACGCAACCACTTGTATACAAAATTCAAGATTGGTGACTCAGCCATGTGCACATGTGGTTTGGCGTCGCAGACAGCAGAGCACATACTCCAGGATTGCCCAAACTACAACATATCCAGGCGAACCTTCTGGCCTAGAGAGACAACAGTGGAAGATAAACTCTATGGACCGTTGAATGAACTAAAAAAGACTGTTAGATTCATACAAGAGACAACATTGCAGTTATAAACATAGTTCAGGCGAACGAAAGAAGAAGAAGAATCCACATACGAACAACACCTGTGACTATGTGTTTTAAGCCTTTCGGCTCAAGTATTATTCATTTAATCATTTCTTATGATAAAATAAAATCCGCAGTATGCTCCTGAGTATTCACCTGACGAGATACAGCAAGATAAGCCAGGCAATAAATCGTGCAACGTATTGCTTGTAGTTTCTGTATATAAATATGCAGGTTCTCTGCTGACGAGCGTGGTGGAAATGTCATGACAGAAATTGGGAGAAGCACAAACATTTATCTCATCTCATCTTGTTCCTCTTGTACCTTGCGGTGTCGAGGTGAAGCATAAATAGCGGGTGAGTGCCGGCTTATGTGCTACATATAACGAGATTCCCATGGAATCTGTTATTACAAACATTAGTCTGCAAAACTAAAGAAGTTCAAACCTGTATGTATTGAAGCTGATTCCAATAAATGTCACAATATTGAGAGCATGTAAATGTGAAGAAATAATCTGGAGAACTTTGTGACAACTAGGAGGAATGAGGGGAAGAGATCAAGTGGGGTGGGGGGGGGCAGAGAAGTAAATACTTGGATGGCTTCTCCATTGGCATGGTCGGGACAAGAATACGGAGCTTATGCACGACTCTATTGATCGTGTAAGATGGCGAAACGTGACCGCCCACGCTTACCGGCATGGCACATGATAGATCGATGCATATTTACCGTGGTAATATCATCATCATGTGCCTCTCCGATGAGAATGGGCGGTCATGGTTCGCCATCTTACACGATCCAGAGTCTTGACCAGGTCTGTGGTCTTGTCTCCATTATGCCACGTTGCTGAGCTGTCCAGGTAGTTATCTTTTTGTGGCAATATACAGGTGAGAAACTTGGATGTTTCATAAATCAGCTGAAAGACACACATCGCAATATGAACGTAAATATTACAGCAGAGTATTGGATATTCTATGGACGGGAAGGAGACCCACTCTATTCTAAGTGTTAGACTGACTTCTGTCCCATCCAGTTGTTACATTAACCCGCTCTACTCTAAGTGTTAGGCTGACTTCTGTCCCATCCAGTTGTTACATTACCCCGCTCTATTCTAAGTGTTAAAATATATTCTGTCCTATCGAGTTATTGCATTAGTCCTCGCTATTATAATGTGGTATTATAATCCCATTCAATTGATACATTAACCGACGCTATTCTGTTTTTAATAACGTTTGTCCCATTCAGTTTTTACATTAACCCACTCTATAATAAGTATTAAAATAAATTATGTCCCATTCAGTTGTTACACTGACCCACTCTATTCTAAGTATTAAAATAACTTATGCCCCATTCAGTTGCTACATTAACCCACTCTATTCTACTCTAAAAATATTGGAGAGTTTTGGTCAGAGACCATAACTTTATGAAGGGAAAATCCCAACTGCACCTCCCCGCGGTAGAGGATGGAAACACACTACGGTGTGGCTAACACAGCTCTGGGGACCGAGTATCCACCGGAATAAGTGGACAACTCTGCAGCTGAGCAGAGCAGGGCACTCACTTGTCCTTACAGTCGGAAATGGCTGTCAAAGGCAGAGGTAAAAGACCACCATGTGGATGTGGAAGGCAAGGGGAAACCACCACATTATCTTCCCAAGACTTCATGGCAAAACATAAATCAAAGTTAGTGAAGGACGTTAATGGCTGTCTTAGGGCATCCTCGTCCGGTAGGGACAGTCATGAGCCACAGGTGACACCAGACCGTCATCCAGCTACTGATGGCAAAATCATAACTAAAATAAATAAATTTAGAGTAGGAACATGGAATGTTAGGACATTAAATGAGCTAGGAAAGTTGACCAATGTTCTAGGAGAGATGGATAGCATGAAAATGAATATACTAGGCGTTAGTGAGATGAGATGGAAGGGATCGGGCAAAATTATAGCTGACAATCACACAATAATTTATTCTGGAGGGGATACACATGAAAAAGGTGTAGGAATAATATTAGACGAAAAAACAGCCAAGTCAATTAATGGATACTGGTGTATCTCAGATAGAGTTATTATGGTAAAAATCAAAGGCAAACCAATAGACATAAATATTATACAAGTATATGCACCAACAGCAAGCAGTAGTGATGAAGAAATACAACACTTTTACGACGAAATAGAAATGGCGATGGCTCAAATTGGATCACAAGAAATAAAAATAATACTTGGTGATTTTAATGCAAAAGTAGGAAAGGGAAAAATGGAGGATGTAGTGGGGAATTATGGTTTAGGTACAAGAAATGAAAGAGGGGAAAAGCTAATAGAATGGGCAAATATCAATGAGATGATAATTGGAAACACATGGTTTAAACACCATAAAAGACGACTGTACACATGGATAAGCCCTGATAAGAAAATACGCAACCAAATTGACTACATACTAATTAATAAAAGATTTAGAAACGCTTTAATTAATGTAAAGACAATGCCTGGTGCTGACTGTAATAGTGATCATGTACCACTATGTGGACAAATAAAAGTAAGATTAAAGAGAGGGAAAAAAATGGTTAAGAACATGAGACTTAATAAAGAGGTTCTGAAAATAGATAAAGAAATGCAAGAACAATACAGAGTGACTGTGAAAAATAGGTACAATGCAATAACTAAAATACAGAGTATAGATGAACAATGGGAAATGTTAAGGGACTCCATTCATCAAACTAGCAAAGAAGTATTACCGGAGAGAGGCAAAATAGCTAAGAAAAAATGGATGAATGAAGATATCTTAAAACTGATGGACAAAAGAAAACAGAGTAAAAATGACAAACAAGAATACGCTAAGATAAATAAAGAAATAAAAGATAAATGTGGGAAGGCTAAAGAAAGTTGGTTAAACGAGCAATGCAAAAAAATTGAATTAAATTCCATTAAAGATACAAAAAATATGCACAGACAAATCAGTGAGCTTACAGGAAGAAAAATAAGAATAAATACAGGGTGTTTGAAATCAAAAACAGGAAAGATAATATTAGAGGAAGATGCTATAATGAAGAGGTGGAATGAGTATATAAGAGAATTATATGAAGGAGAAAGGGGAGAATTAACAGAAGATAGTAACTTAGAAGGTCCACCTATTCTGAAAGAAGAAGTCGCTGACGCTATGAAACGTATGAAGAAAGGAAAAACAGCTGGGCCAGATGAAATCACAATAGAAGAATTAGAAGTATTGGGAGAATTTGGAGTAGATATATTAACTAAAATGTTGAATGATATTTACAGCAGTGGATATTTACCCAGTGATATGCTGAAATCTTTATTTATAGCTATACCAAAAAGACCAGGAGCAATTGATTGTGAAGATTTTCGTACAATTAACCTTATAAACCATATCACTAAGCTTCTACTCAGAATCATAATGAGAAGAATCAAAAAGAAAATAAAAATGGAAATTAGTGAAGAACAGTATGGATTTGTGGAAGGAAAGGGCACAAACAATGCAATTTATACATTACGGACACTAATAGAAAGGTCAATAGAGAAACAGAGAGACATATATTTGTGCTTCATAGATTATACTAAGGCATTTGATAAAGTAAAACATGATGAACTGATTAAAATGTTGGAAGATATCAACATTGATGGAAAAGATTTAAGAATAATAAAGAATGTTTACTGGAACCAAGTAGCAGCAATTAAAATGGGAAATAAAGAGGGTAGTTACGAACAGATAAAGCTAGGAGTACGACAAGGGTGTGTCTTGTCACCAGATCTTTTCTCCCTGTATAGCGAAGTAATAATGAGAGAGATCAAAGAGATGCCAGGAATACTAGTTGGAGGTTATAATATAAATAATATACGCTATGCAGATGACACAGTATTGGTGGCGGATAATTCAACAGACCTACAACAATTATTAGACGTTGTAGTAACAGAGAGTGCAAGGAAAGGACTCTCCTTGAATATCAAGAAAACAGTAACAATGGTAATATCAAAGAAAATGGTGACACCAAAATGTGACATAGAAATAGAAGGGAAAATCCTTAACCAAGTTGATAATTTTAGATACCTAGGGGCATTTATAACATCAGATGGAAGATGTACAACAGAGATTAGGAGTAGAATAGGGCAGGCAAAAGCCGCTTTTCAGAAAATGAAGAGTATCTTATGCAATAAGTCACTATCACTGAATGTAAGAAAGAGAGTGCTGAAATGCTATGTAGAACCAGTTTTGCTGTATGGCAGTGAATCTTGGAACGTAAATGAACAAATTAAGAAGAAATTAGAAGCAACAGAGATGTGGTTCCTGAGACGAATGTTGCGAATTACTTGGACTGCCAGAGTAACTAACGACGAGTGCCTGAAACAGGCTAATGAAACTAGAACATTATATACAACAATAAGACAGAGACAAACATCTTTCTTCGGTCACGTGATGAGAAGAGAGGCATTGGAGAACATCGTAACAACTGGAAAGATCGAGGGGAAGAGAGGCAGAGGTAGACCAAGAGAAGTGATGCTGGATGGATTGAGACGGTGGCATGGAGGAATATCAGCACCAGAGTTGATCCAGAAAACCAAAGACCGAGATCTATGGAGAGCCATGAACGCCTACGCCAGCCGGCACGGCACTTGATGATGATGATTCTAAGTACTAAAATAACTTCTGTCCCATTCAGTTATTACATTAATCCACTCTATTCTAACTATCAAATTAACGTTTGTCCCATTCAGGTGCTACATTAATCCACTCTATTCTAAGTATTAGATTACCTTCTGTCTTATCCGGTTGTTACATTAACTCGTGGTATTCTAAGTGTTAGTATATCCCCCTTATGTCCCGCCGTGTTATTATTTTATCTGCTGCAAACCCATGCATTCATTGCATGAAAAGAAAGATATAAAAGGTTAGAGTTACGCCTACCTGGGATATAGCAGGTTACAGTTACACCTACATGTGATATAGAAGGTTACAGTTAGCCTACATGTGATATAGAAGGTTATAGTTACATCTACCTGGGATATAGAACGTTACAGTTACACCTACATGTGATATAGAAGGCTACAGTTACACCTACATGTGATATAGAAGGCTACAGTTACACCTACCTGTGATATAGAAGGTTACAGTTAGCCTACATGTGATATAGAAGGTTATAGTTACATCTACCTGTGATATAGAAGGTTACAGTTACACCTACATGTGATATAGAAGGTTACAGTTAGCCTATATGTGATATAGAAGGTTATAGATACATCTACCTGTGATATAGAAGGCTACAGTTACACCTACATATGATATAGAAGGCTACAGTTACACCTACATGTGATATAGACGGTTACAGTTACACCTACATGTGATATAGAAAGTTACAGTTACACCTACCTGTGATATAGAAGGCTACAGTTGCATCTACCTGTGATATAGAAGGCTACAGTTACACCTACCTGTGATATAGAAGGCTACAGTTACATCTACATATGATATAGAAGGCTACAGTTACACCTACATGTGATATAGAAGGTTACAGTTACACCTACTTGTGATATAGAAGGCTACAGTTACACCTACATGTGATATAGAAGGTTACAGTTACAACTACTTGTGATATAGAAGGCTACAGTTACACCTACATGTGAAATAGAAGTCTATAGTTACACCTACATGTGATATAGAAGGTTATAGTTACACCTAAATGTGATATAGAAGGTTATAGTCACATCTACCTGTGATATAGAAGGTTACAGTTACACCTACCTGTGATATAGAAGGTTACAGTTACACCTACCTGTGATATAGAAGGTTACAGTTACACCTACAAATGATATAGAAGGCTATAGTTACACCTACATATGATATAGAAGGTTACAGTTACACCTACATGTGATATAGAAGGTTACAGTTACACCTACCTGTGATATAGAAGGCTACAGTTACACCTACCTGTGATATAGAAGGCTACAGTTACACCTACAAATGATATTTAAGGCTATAGTTACACCTACCTGTGATATAGAAGATTACAGTTACATATACCTGTGATATAGAAGGCTACAGTTACACCTACCTGTGATATAGAAGGCTACAGTTACACCTACAAATGATATAGAAGGCTATAGTTACACCTACCTGTGATATAGAAGGTTACAGTTACACCTACACGTGATATAGACAGTTACAGTTCACATAAA
This sequence comes from Cepaea nemoralis, assembly GCA_014155875.1. Classification (NCBI taxonomy): domain Eukaryota; kingdom Metazoa; phylum Mollusca; class Gastropoda; order Stylommatophora; family Helicidae; genus Cepaea; species Cepaea nemoralis. The sequence goes on from JACEFZ010000220.1 coordinate 82,037, forward strand.
TGTGATATAGAAGGTTACAGTTACATCTACCTGTGATATTGAAGGTTATAGTTACATCTACCTGTGATATAGAAGGTTACATTTACATCTACCTGTGATATAGAAAGTTACAGTTACATATACCTGTGATATAGAAGGTTACAGTTACATCTACCTGTGATATAGAAGGCTACAGTTACATCTACCTGTGATATAGAAAGTTACAGTTACATATACCTGTGATATAGAAGGTTACAGTTACATCTACCTGTGATATAGAAGGTTACATTTACATCTACCTGTGATATAGAAGTGTGCAGTTACAATTGACGGTGATAAAAGAAGTTATAGTTAAAGCTGACGGTGTCAGAGAAGGTTACAGCTACACCTACCTGTCATATGGAAGGTTACAGTTACACCTACATGTGATAGGGAAGGTTATAGTTACAACTACCTGTGATAGGGAAGGTTACAGTTACAACTGCCTGTGATAGTGAAGTTTACAGTTACAACTACCTGTGATAGGGAAGGTGTGGGATGTGGATTTTAATTCCTGAGAATAATTCGTTAAAATGTCTAGGGGGTATTATTGATTCTCTGGTCACTGGTTAGAATGCAGGGTGATCAGAGATATTTACCACAAATCCCAGGAGAAAAGAGTTCAATCCTTGAAACATTGGCATCTGTGTGTAGGTTTCCCTTCCCACTTCATCACCCTTTACATTTTCTATAGTGCTAGAAGGATATTTATTGCTCACAACATATAAACAACCACTTGTTGGACACCACATTTACTTGATGTACACAACACTTTTGGACAAAGAGGTCAGGTATTAACTCAAGATCTGCAGTTACACACATATATATAGGTGTAATAAACACTATGCATTTTCAGACAGGCATGGGAATGATGTGCAGTATTACAACATAGTACCCAGTGACCCCAGAAAAAAACAAGGTTATTACAAACAACACAACAACCACAAATTGGGTCTACTTTCATTTTCCCTCATAATTAAGGCAAATAATGATCAAAGTACATAGGACCCAATATATAACATGTTTCTGACACCTTTTACCATTCTCTCATTGTTAAAAATAATGAGTTGGTGTCAAAATACTATACCATCTATACCATTGGAAAAAAAACTACTGACCTGTTACCTTCAGAAAAAAAATACCAACATATAAACAGCTTTTTGTTCTACTAATTAATTTACTTAATCGAGTCTATCTCCTGGTGTGCGGTTATGGGTTCACCTTTGCTGTCGATTAGATCCTTTTCCCATTATCTGGGTACCGAATTAATGCACTCAGTTATGTTCCTAATATTTAGTCACTGGTAATTGGCTGGTGCAAATCATACTTTAGAATCCAAGAATAGAAATTACACACAATCACATATCCCTCCGCGGGCTAGAATATTCGAGTACTCTGTTGCAGTAGGCTCGGTGTCTTTTTGAAATTTGGGGCCTCAGGTTGGTCTAACTTTCCGGAATTTCCACTTAAGCTCTGCAGAAGGTACTTTACCATCCCACCATACATGGTGCCAAGTAGACGTCCATTTAGCTGCTCTGCTTTTAATATCAGAATCCCAAGTAGTTCAACAAAGATTTTACACCCACCAAGTCGCGAGTCTATAACCCATGGCATTTAGGTTGACATTGGACCAGCAAAGAGTTAGTCGTTGTTATCTAGTCCAGTGTAGAACTTTATATGACTGAGAGGCATCTCATGGTAGTATCTGTGACTAGGGCCACAATTGATCTATACCTACATATATCCAAAGATGAATAAATCCAGCACAGTAACAGGGTTGCAAACAATTAGATGATTCCTCTTGTTGCAGATGTAGAGACATTTAGCTGCTTTCATATGGTCTTTTATCTGATGGTGTTCAGGGTTTGGAACCTTGAGGTAATCTGGTTTCGTAGTTATGTTTCAGATGATATTAAGTTTGTACCTTGGTTGTATTGGCTTATGTGGTTCACTGTCTTCTCCCCATTTGTTTGAGTGGGTGTTCATAGCTAGAACTTGGTGTTGCATGGCTGGAACCTTCATGTTTGACTGTTGCAGCTGTGAGATGTTCTTTCGAAGACTTATCCATTGTTGGATATTAACTTGGTAATCCAACCAACAGTTGAAGGTTACTCACTGTTGTTAGTTTTAGTAACTTGCTAGAAGGATTGTCCCAGTTTCACTGACTTGGTTGAATGATGAGGCCATAGGTGATACTTCTCAGAAGTAACGCAGACGATACACTGTTGTCAGTACTCTGATGATCTTCAGATTTGTAGATTATTAGATCTTGAAGTCCATCCTGGATATTCCTACTAAAATAGGACTTAATCACTCACCCAGTACAGTTGTCTTCTAATTTATCTGTTGCTCGCTATGGAGCTATTGAGCGCAGCAGTCCATGGGTATTTCTAGATGCAGACTATGGTTAGGACATTCACTTTCTGGCTGTTTACCCAGGATCCAGGTTTAGTGATATAGTCCCACCACATTCAACCACCACCTGCTTCTCTTCTATAGAAAAGGGATGACAAGAATACAACACTAGCATTAACCTACTGTGTTATGGTAAAAGGTTTACAACACAATTACAAACACAAATACAAAACAACAAGGGGAGAAGGGGAAAGGAGTGGGTGTCCACGTTCCACTGTCCCTCATTGCTGAGTAGAGCCATTCTGACTCTTAATAGTGAGTAAGGTATTTTCTCACTTTATTTTATGTTCTGTTGTTACTGGGACTATTAGATGAGTGAAGTCATTCTGTCCATCCAATATGTTGATATTATCTCTCTCATTACTTGGAGAGAATAGCCTATACAGAATCTCTGTGGTTTCTAATGCCGCGTCTTCCCAAGGCTATTCAACATTGGCTTTTTAAGTACTGTCGTGCACAAGGATTCTTACATCAACATCCTCTAATCCCAAGGTGCAACATTAAAATGTATATTCCCACAGTAAAAAGTAACAATCAGAACAGGGAAAATTCTCATACCAGAAAAAAAAACATACATGTCCATTTTTCTGATATCAAGTACATGATAATCCTACATAATAATTAATCATAATGCTGATGCAGGGAGCCTTTGTTTTTGGATTTTCTCAGGGGTTAATCCATAACTAAAACATACATTGTTTTCCCCCACTGCGTACAGCAGATGAGGATAGTAGTCGCTGTGATATATTTTGTCAAGGACTGCTATTATTCAAGCAATTTATTCACATCAATCTTTGCTTCTGTTCCTACTACAGTGAGGTGATGCGGATTGAATCCTATCCGAACATTGATTTGGATCACGCGTTTACTTCCTTTGTTCATGAATTTATATTCTCAAACATGGCGTCCCTAGCAATATTTTATGAAATGATTACATGTCCCTCCTCATATGGAGTGGTTACTAATCTGTTAACAAAAGGATGGTACTAAAATTTAGCACTATAGTTCCGAGTTACAGATTATGATGTGGCGAAGTATTTTATCCCCTGACTAAGAGTCAGGAATACGCGTAATCATTTGTATGTCCCCGCATGGATAAAACACCTTTCTATAGTACATAGATTATTTGCAGATTTCTAAGCATAGATAGTGAGACATAGTTCACAATGCATAGAAGTTTTACCATAGGAATATGAAATTGACAGAAACGAGATTTCTTCTTTGAGGTATGAATCAGGAGTCTGTTCCTAATTTGAGAAGAGTTTCTGACGAGAGTTGATACTCTACATTACACATAATCTTTATAGATAAGCACTATTAGATATAAGTTCATAATGCCTATAAAAGATATTAACATAAGGATTTGAATTTGTAAGACATAGGAAAAATTACGGCTTGGCGCCCACATGTGTTTCCTTAGTAAACATCATCCAGCCTAGTTTAAGAGAATTGTAACTAATTCTTAATTAAACATACTGGTCTATGTAATACATAGCTATATCTTAATAATGTAGATATAACATACCAATTGGCTTGCAGAGAATGATGATTTTAAAAGGCAAAATACTTTTCCCCACACGGGGAAAGAAACCCCACGCGGGGAACACATGTCTGTTTCCTTTGATTGTCTGCACTCAAAATGGCTACTTTAGTCCTTTGTTTTCCCATCAGTCCCGGTCTTGCCAGGTACGTGAAAAAATTAAAGCCAAATAGATTAAGCTGCCACGGTCAGTCTATCGCTGTTTTATTTTCTCCTACATTAAGTAAGTTACTTAAACAGTAATTGAAAGGGTTTGTTTATTTTTAAGGGAGTCAATGCTTAGGAAAGGGTAGGGACGTTTTTATTATATTACAGAAGGTTACAGTTACAACTACCTGTGATAGTGAAGTTGCAGTTACAACTACGTGTGATAGTGACGTTTACAGTTACACCTACCTGTGATAGGGAAAGTTACAGTTACAACTAAATATATATCTGAAAACGTTACGATTTGTTCAATAAAGTCACATCCCCAAGTAAACATCACAATAATGTTCTCATTTTATATCCATGCATTATGTAATATAGTTCATATGTGAACACCCCTGACATTTGCAGTAGTTTCCTCCGGATTTCCACCATCTTTACTGATGCCAGGACAGCTCTAGCTGTCAAACAAATTATGGAGGTATTAAATATTCAATAACAGAAGGAACACATATGTCCAATAAAAACTCAGTATGATAGAAGACTAGTTATTAAGACTTCAGGTTTGAGTTAGAAGTAGAACGGAGCACTTATGGGTTACACCCGTGTGCCGTGATGTTGATCCGTCGACTAAACTAAACTATTATGATTAATAAAACTGAGGAAAATGAAATGTTTTTGATATCAACAGACACGAATGTCTGGGAAAGATCATCTTGGAGGGAGAAGTACCATAGAAGCGGGGACAAGAAAGACCGTAGCTTAGATGGATTCAAGATGTGGTAGATAATTTACGATGCGAAACATGAGGAAATAATCGTGACCGAACGGACAAGAGCACTCGTTATTAAACTTCCGATGTGCTGATGTCCGAAGTAGCGGGGTTCAATCCCTATACCGACGAGTTGGTCTAAAATGTTGACTTCTTGTTCTTGACTCGGGGACGTAAATTACAAGTACCTCAGAAGTCGGGGTGGGTTCGCCTGATGGCAAAGGACATTGGTATTAGTATTAGGGAAAGCCTAAACCACACGCAAATATCAGTCCTGTGCACTAGCAGTAGTAGCAAGTGTATGGACTACGCTTGAGTTCAAAGCTACGCGAACGCATAAAATAATGCCAGGCTAATTACATAATGTGGCAAAGATATGCGAATAATAAAGAACATGCAATGGCAGAAATTGCACTATAATAATCTATAGGGTTATCTATAATGACTGCAATGTTTGAAAATATTGTCAGTCCAAGTTTTGTATTCATCCTCTGTAAAGTTCATACAACATAATAGGTAAATACAAAACTTGGACAGGCAATATTTTCAAACACTGCGCTGTCATTAAAAATACACCCTGTACAGCCATTAAGAAACATTTCAGTGTATTAAGAATTGTGTCAGACAAGGATTGTATTGTCTCCTGATGTTTTTTTATGTTCTACAGTGATCTTATCATCAGATGTGTAGAAATTATGCCAGGGGTCGCTGTTGGTGGTGGTAACATAAATCACTTACGACAAGCTGACATACTTCTAATGGCAGTGGAAATGTAGTTTTTGAGGAAAATGCAAAGGCTACCGTGGACAGACAAGAAAACCAATGAACAGGTCCTACGAGGAACAAATGGAAATTGTAAACTGATCAGAAAAATTAGACAAACAGTCAATATTTTTGGGCACGTTTTGAACGAACGAACGAACAAACTTTATTTTAAAATGGTAACAAATTGGGCACGCAGGCCCGTCTTACATTCGGCCCTTTCGATCACTCGTCTTTCATTCATCAAATGTGCATGTTACATTTACATAGGGGAAAAAAAACATTGTCAAATGGATTTTGTAAGCATAAACAATGCATATTACGCATGGTACATTCACATGTGGGGGGAAAAAAAACATTGTCAAATGAAAGTTGTAAACATAAACAGTGCATATTGCAATGTTGTGAGACACATCCCCCATCCACCCTCACACCCCGCAGCCACCCACACATCCCTCAGCCACCCACACATCCCCCACCCACCACACCCCCACCCACCCACACATACCTCCACGCACTCACACAGACTCAGGCAAACATACATGCCGCCACCCACCCACTGATCCCCCACCCACACACATTTCCCCACCCACACATACATCCCCCACCCATCCCATAACCGACACGCACACACCCACCCACATATTCTCCACCACCCACCCACACACCCGCAACCACCCAGCAAAACACACATCACAAAACCACACACACATACCCCCGTCAACCCACACATCCCGCACCTATCCACACATACATCCCGCACCCTCACAATTTTCCCCACCCACCCACACACACATCAGCCAACCTACACCCACTCACCCACCCAATATCCGCCACCTCTCAACTACACATCCCCCACCTATACACACATCCCCACCCACAAACACATCTCCCCACCTGCCCACACATATCCCCCACCCATAAACACCCAAAAACACACACCTTCCACACACACACACCCACCACCCACATATACCCCACCCACACACATCCGCCGCTCACACACATCTTCCCACAAACACACACATCCCCCAACCATACACTCATCTCTCACACACATCCACCCACTCACGTACTCATCCATCAACCACTCACACCCACACATCACCCACCCGCCCATCAACACATGCATCTCTCATCTACCCTCCCACCCACACACACCCCAACCACCCAGCCAAACACACATCCCCCATCCTCACATACATCCATCATCCACCTGCACATCCCACACCTCCCCCACCTCTCACACATCTCCCCTCCCACACAAAACTCCACCCATAAACACATTCCCCCCCCACACACACATCCCCCACATGCATTCCTCATACACATCCCCGCCCACACATCTCTCACCCACTCACACATCTCCCCACCCACCCACACATCCCCCACCTACAAACATCCTCACCACCCACACATACATCCTCCACCCACTCACACTTACCCCATCCACACTCACACACTCCCACCCACACAGACATATCCCATTCACAGACACCCCCCCCCCCCCCCACATTATCCCCCACACCCATTACACACCCATCCCCCAACCCTACACAATCTCCTACACACCCATTCACCCACCCAAATACACATTCCCTACCCACACCCCCAACCCACCAACACCCACATACTTCCAATAATCCTCCCAAATATCCCCCCCCCCCCACACACACACATCCCTCACACACACATTCATCCCCCACCGACTACACATCTCTTCACCCATCCACACATCACCCATCAACCCATACACATCCCCCACACACAACCCCTCCACAATACATTCCCCACACCCCTACACACATCCCTCACATACACACCCACACAAACATCCTCACATTTAGACACATACATGATCACTGAAACTAATCAGAACAAACTCCCACACTTTACACACAGTTGAGACACTGATGATTGTCGTGAGCATTCTCGCAAAAATTGTAAGAAGTGGAGAAAAAATTGTACATATACATTGTGTAGCGTAAAAATTAGTGATGCAATTCAACTCTCTCTCTCTCTCTCTCTCTCTCTCTCTCTCTCTCTCTCTCTCTCTCTCTCTCTCTCTCTCTCTCTCTCTCTCTCTCTCTCTCTCTCTCTCTCTCTCTCTCTCTCTCTCGCTCTCTCTCTCTCTCTCTCTCTCTCTCTCACTCACTAACTCTCTCACTCACATCACATTGAGAAGAAATAAGCTGAAGAGCTTGGTGACAACTGGCAAGATTGAAGGGAAAAGAACAAGGGGAAAGCAGAGATGTCAATATCTGGATGGCGTGGCCACATGATATGGTGGAGACAGACACATCTAAATTGTTACAGTCATATCTAAATGTTTACGGACATATTTATATGGTTACAGACATATTTATATGGTTACAGACATGTCTAATGTTTACAGACATATCTAAATGTTTATAGATATATATATATAAATGGTTACAAACATATCTACATGTCCACATACATGTCTAATTGGTTACAGACATATATATATGGTTACAGACATATATAAATTGTTACAGACATATCTAAATGGTTAAAGACATATCTAATGCTTACAGACATATCTAAATGGGTAGAGACATATCTAAATGGTTATAGACATAGCTACATGCCCACAGACATATCTAAATGGATACAGACATATCTAAATGGTTAGAGTCATATCTAATGTTTACAGACATATTTAAATGTTTACAGACATATCTAATGTTTACAGACATATCTAATGTTTACGGACATATCTAATGTTTACGGACATATCTACATTGTTACAGACATTTCTAAATTGTTACAGACATTTTCTAAATGATTACAGATATAAACCTCACCAACTTATAATCAAAACGCCATCAAACTTGTACAAGTCCGTTTATCTGTCTAACACATTATATAAATGTGTTACCTGCACTCTCTTTCTTTGAAGTCAATGTAAAAAAACACCTGGAGAAAGTTCATTCCATGTATGCGTGTGATTTTTTTACCCTCCGTCTTCCTTTTTTTTTTCAAGATGAAAATCTGCAATCACACGTCATGGAAACCACGTTTTGATGATTCAGGAGTTTAAGAATTATAGAAACGAGAGAGAGAGAGAGAGAGAGAGAGAGAGAGAGAGAGAGAGAGAGAGAGAGAGAGAGAGAGAGAGAGAGAGAGAGAGAGAGAGAGCGAGAGAGGAGAGAGAGAGAGAGAGAGAGAGAGGAGAGAGAGAGAGAGAGAGAGAGAGAGATGGAAACAGGTTTTGTTGGTGGAGAATGGCTTTTGCAAGACAGCTAGAACAACCAGCCCAAAAAAGTACGAGGGGAAGTCAATAAGTAAGTCACAAATGGCTGTAGAAAAATAACTAAATATGATAACAATTTGAAACCAGTTTATTTTTATACATACATTGTCCCTTTATTTCTCAACATAATTTCCACCAACATTGATGCACTTATCCCATCGTTTTATCAGTCCTCCCAAACCGGCTGCATAGAACTGCGTGCTCTGTTTTCTAAACCACGTTTTCACTTCACATTCAACTTCGGCGTCATTCGCGAAATGTCTCCCGCCAAGGTGGGTTTTCAGTGGACCAAAAAGGTGGAAATCGCTAGGGGCTAAGTCGGGGCTGTAAGGTGGATGTTCCAGAACTTCCCACCTTAGTTGGTTAATTTTCTCCTGAGTTAATCGAGCCGTATGTGGTCTGGCATTGTCATGAAGAAGCAACACTCCTCTAGTCAGCAGTCCTGGAAATTTCAATCGATCATGCATTATGCTGTATGCTGAACCATGTGAGCACCCTATTGCAGATGCTACAGAGTCTATCGTTACTCGCCTGTCACCTCTAATCATCTCCTCCACCCGCTGCTCGGATGCTTCTGTTGTAATCACAACAGGACGACCGGATCGGATTTCATCAACAATTTTAGAGCGTCCTTGAAAAAATTTTCTACCCAGCTATGCACCACTTTACGAGGCAAACATTTGTCAGCATAAACAAGAAGTATTTCCTTATGAATGTCCTTTGCAGGCAGTCCTTTTGCACACAAAAAACGCACAACAGCACGTTGCTCTTTGGTTGTACACTCCGTAAGTACAGTCGCCAATTTGTATATACGCTGCGAATGAGACACCTAGCGCTACCTGACGAACGGGAATATAAAGTTCGATGTGTCACCTAATGACACCTGTAGAAAACACCAACTACATTTACCTGCCATCCCACAGAACTGTGTGTCTTATTTATTGACTCGCCCTCGTAGTTAAATAGCTATAATTGTTGTTTTATTTTCTGTAGCTGTTTAATTAAGTTTTCATAAAGCCAGCTTTTTATACGTTGTTTTCCTGGAGACAGAATTATTTGCCCTCTGCTGATGGCAAGTGAAGCAGGAGCGAGCGCTAGCGAAGTTGATAGCGAACTGCGCTGGTAATGCCATGAGCACGGGTTCGACGCCCAGGCTCGTCGTTTGCCAAAGTGAGAGGGAGATCGGAACCTGTTCCTTTTTGCTCTCAGACCTACAAAATGTGAAGGCGCTATCACATCACAGACAAATAACAGGAAACTGCGTCACGACAAATAATTTATTTATTTATGATGGCAAATGTCATTATAAACAACAACAACAACACTTGGGCACACAGCCTCGCGCTCTGAAAGTTGTGGGTTCGATTCCACACTGCGACATTCAGTTCACGAATGTTCTCAGAGCTCCTGGGGGTCGTAACTGAAATCTACCAAGTTCGTGATTTGTGCGATGCTTTCAGCAGACCGCCCGGCGGGAAGAGACAGAGCCTTATGGGACAACAACCCGAGCAATGAAGTCGATCATCCAACCATTACACATTCATTCTGAGGAATATCTTGTTACTCTACATTCTTCATGGCAAGTTACAAGCACCGGAGGACTGGGACAGCTCAATCTCAGCTCACACTTGAAGAAGTCTACATTCTTCATGGCAAGTTACAAGCACCGGAGGACTGGGACAGCTCAATCTCAGCTCACACTTGAAGAAGTCTACATTCTTCATGGCAAGTTTCAAGCACTGGAGAGACTGAGAAAGCACAAACTCAGCTCACACTTGAAGAAGTCTACATTCTTCATGGCAAGTTACAAGCACTGGAGAGACTGAGACAGCCCAAACTCAGCTCACACTTTAAGAAGGAAAATTCCCAACTGTACATCCACGCCTCATAGAATAGGAACCAAAACGTGTGGCTAACGCAGCTGTGGGAAACGAGTATTCATCGGGATAAACTGACAGCTTCCAGCATTCAGACTATTTAGCCAGGATTTACGAGGAGAGCACTTACCAACACTAGCAATCAACAAAATTGCTAAAGATGTAAGACACACAACATCAGTTAGGTCAAGGGAAAACCATCTCATTGTTTTCTAAGACGGGAGCCATTGAGTCATCACTATTTGATACTAAGGGCAGTGTCGTGTCCTCCTTTACAGTGTCGTCCCTGGAGTGAAGAGAGCCGACACCCACATTATAATATTTTTTCCCTCTCAATATTCTGGAGAATCCACCAGCTTCCGTCCAACACACTCCATCAGCCTATGGACACCTTTTCCTATCACTCTCTCACTGTCGTACTATGCCCCCTCTCATACTTCCCCAACGCAACATACTCAACAACTCTAGCCTTCTAGAAATTAATAAAGATTAATTTATTAAAAGAAAAGTGTAACGTGTATGAGACGTGTATGCGAAGAAAATGTGTGACGTGTTATATAGAGTGTGTAGAATCGGACTCTCATACCACAACCCAGTCAGCTGATCCCAGCAAGGATAGACCACAGCACGTTACGTCAGAACATGTACATCTCACCCCGTGCCGAAACCATCTTGCCGGATACTGCTTTGCCTCTGTAGACCTCTGGTAATCCAATTTCATGATCATCCGAAAGAGACACCGGTGGTATTAACAGTTAATCATGGACCGGTTGCACCCTACACAATGTCCGTTCCTATCGTTCCTTAAAAAAAACTGCACAAGTCCTTTGTAGTGTGTACACAGTCATTAATGTTAATTGTTAATGTGATTGATCCTCACTCGTGTCTATCTAGCCTCACGTATAATGTCTTGTGTTCTATTACACGAGATTATATAACACTAGGTAACTATTAGACTGTTCTCATTTAGTTACTACTGTCTGATGCGGTGTGGTGCATCAGTAATCATCACTATCTTTGGTGAATCAACTTCCTCCTAGCTTTAGTTACGTTCTGTATGCAACTTTATTGATTGTTGAACTGGTGTTCTTCCGAATTGGATTTGAACTTTTCCTAAAACTTGTTGAGTTTCCTCGGATCTGGTAGGGAACCTAGGATAGAAACAACACATCTGGTGATAGTACTAGTCACTGATCCTTTCGGCTGAGTGTAAGCCTATCGCCTTGCTTAATGATCTTTAGCTAACTAGACTTAGTCATAGAGCAGATTAGCTACCCACCTAGAGCCGAATCAGGCTATGACAAAGAAAAAATCAGCAAACAGAATGCGGAACCCCGCTCACCAGGGACACCTACGGGAAGATCCCAATTATCCCTCATTACTCAATTCTCAACTAGTAAAGCTTATCAACACTTCACTAATCTATTCTTAACTAGCAGAGTTAATATCACTATTCTACTCTAACTAGTTTCCACTAACAGTGCTAATCATCACACTATAGTTTAACAAGGCCACAGTCTATATTAATTAGAACTAATATTATAATAGGTTATACCTTAAATGGCACTACTGCAGTCCTATCAATCATATCTACATCTGCCATTATAGGCACGTGTAAAATTAAGTCACTAATTAACACACGGTAGATATTATTTCCACTAAGCACTGCAGTGCCCTGGCACTCCGACTAGAGCATTTTCAAGTCCCCCTAGTTGGTCCCAACTCGGGTTTATATGGCAAACTACCAAAGTTGACCACGTGACGTTATCCTTTATGCCTCCACACAGGTGGCACAGTGGCAGATCATCCCCCGTCAGGGATCCATCCTCCCTGGCTCCATTAATGTTAGATCTGTCATCACTGCTTTAGATTCCCAAAACAAGCAGCGAGTTCCTGTATACCCCCAACAACAGTTGCAAATAACCCCGTCAATCTACTCGATGTTCCGGAAACCCAGAATTGACATATGTACTGTTACTTCCGTGCTAAGTACTTCCGTTTTCCCTCTGATATGTTTATGACTTGTCAAAGTGATATATGATTCAGCGCGCTCACTTCCTCCTCACTCACCACCAAATGTGTATATGGGCTGACCTGATGTATCCCGTGCAGCTGTGTTTACTCTGTTAGTACGACTGTTGTGGCCTAGAAAATATACGCCAAGCAAACGTCGGTATTATTATCTGGTTAACTCATGGCGAGCTCGTGACATAGGCCCCCTCTTAAGAGAGTAGTCCATCTCACTCTTCCCCACCGTGAGATTAATCCAGATGATTCATTCCTCTTCTTCAGGAGCTGGGTGTCTTGACAAGAAGTCCGCTCCAACATTTTCCTTCCCAGGAATGTACTCCACTGTGAAATTATAAGGTTGAAGTAACAACGACCACCGCATCAAACGTGCGTTGAGCTTCTGAGAAGTAGCCAGGAACATCAGGGGCTGATGATCCGACTGGACCCGAAACTTAACTCCATACAAATAGGGCTGGAATTTTTGCACTGCCCATACGAGGGACAAGCACTCTCTCTCGACGGTTGAATAATTCCTCTCCGCCTGTAGAAGTTTCTTACTTGCGTATGCTACAGGTTTCAAAACCGAAGCATCGTCTTTTCCTTCCTGTAACAAAGCGGCTCCAATTCCAATCGCACTCGCATCTGTTCTCAACACAAATGGTTTGGAAAGGTCAGGGAGCTGTAATACAGGTTTGCTGACCAAGGCCTCCTTTAACTGACTATAGGCAGTCTCACATTCTGGTGTCCAAATGATTTGGTCCGGGAATCCCTTTTTCAAGGTTTCCGTCAATGGAGCTCCCAGTTAAGTGAAATGTGGGATAAATTTGTGGTAGAACCCACACAACTAGAGAAAAGATCGCACACCCTTCTTCGTTTTTGGCCTTGGGGCATTTCTGATTTTCTCCAAGTTCTTCTCTTCTGGGACAAAGTGTCCTGGAGTGATGGTGTGACCTAGAAATTGCAGAGTCTGGTAACCAATCATGCACTTGGTTGGACGAGCGGTAAGCCCTGCTTCCTTGAGTCTCTGAAACACTCTCTCCAAGGATTGCAAGTGGTCATCCAAGCTGTCACTGGAAATCAGAATATCATCCATGAATGAGATGATGGCCGGATCCTGTAAAGGATCTAGTAAAGTCCCCATCATGCGTGTAAACACACTGGGTGCATTGCTGAGTCCAAAGGGCATGACCTTGAATTCGTAGTGTCCACTGGGTGTACTGAAAGCTAACAGTGGTCGAATCTCCGGTTTGACTGGTATCTGATAGTACCCCCGACTCAGATCCACCTTTGAAAAGTACCGAGCCTTATGGAGCCTAGCGAATAACTGCGTTGGATTCGGCAAAGGTTCCACCTGAAATTGTGTGTGACTGTTCAGAAGTCGATAATCTATACACAACCGGTGTTCTCCACTTGGTTTGCGTAACAAAACTACCCCCGCATTGTATGGGGATGTGGATGGCTGCAATCACGTCATCCTCCAACAGTTTTCTGTATTTCCTCCTCCAGGGCCTTTTCTTTAGAGAATGGCACTGGGTAAACCTTTTGGACGAACAGGCTTCCTGCTGTGGTCAAAGTCATCTCGAACTCAACCAACCTTCGTTCGTCCTGGTTTATCAGTCAGTATCTCCTTATGAGACTTGAGAACCTTGGTTATCTTTTCCCTCTCCTGGGAGGTCAGATCAGGGTTCACTTGCACATCCCTATAGGTTTCCTGGTGTACCAAGGGATATTCCCTGCCCTCGTTGGTTCCCACTTCTGTCTCTAATGCAACTGCCATTGCCATGAGGTGCGATGCCTTGTCTCCCGGTCTCTCTTCGTATTTCCGCAAGAGATTGATGTGGAAAATCTTCGACTTTCCCCGGATCCGGATCTGATAGTTGGTTCTGGATATCACCCTTTTCACGGGAAATGGTCCTTGCCAACCTATCTCCAGTTTGTTGTTTCTCGTAGGGAGTAGCAACAAGACTTTATCTCCCACCTCTAGAGATCTTTCTTTAGATCTACGGTTGTAGTAAGCCGCATGTCTTTTCCTGGCCTTTTTCAAGTTTTGATTTGCCAGAGTCCATCCCTTGTGGAGTTTTTCTTTCAGTTCCTCCACGTATTTATAGGATGAGATCACTTCTTCTGACGTCCCCTCTTCAGTCCAACGCCTCAACATGGCTTCCAACGGTCCTTTGATTAAACGACCAAACAGCAACGTAGCGGGTGGTAGTCCTGTTGAGCCATGAGGAACCTCCCGATAGGCAAAGAGTGCTGCTGGGATATATTCATCCCACCTATCAGGTTTTTCCTGTGCCTAGTTTCCTGAGCATTGTCATCAACGTGCCGTTGAAACGCTCTACTTGTCCATTGGCTTGAGGGATGGTAAGGGCTGGTATGTATGTGGTTAGAAGTGGAACACCCTAAATACCTCCTCCATGAGTTTTCCACAAAACTGAGATCCATTGTCCGTCAGAATTTGATCCGGAAAGCCTAATCTGGTAAAGGCCTCCATCAGTGCGTCCGCCACTCTTTTCGAGTCAATCGTGGTCAACGGTTATAGGCCTTCACCCCACATTGTACAGCAATCCAACATTGTGAGTATATACATGTTCCTCTTCCTAGTCCTAGGAAGTGGACCCACAATATCGATGGCTACCCTCTCGAAAGGAGAGTTCATGATTTGCATCTCACCCAACACCACCGGTGCTGTCCAGTGTTTCGGTGCCACCCTCTGGCACTCAGGGCATGACTTCACATACCGACGCACATCATCTGTCATTCCCGGCCAATAGTAATGGCAGGAAATTCCGCTGCATGGTGGCTGCAATACCCATGTGTCCACTAAAGGAGATGGTATGCCCCATATGAATTAATCTGGGACCGGTGAGCTTTCGGGACGACCAACTGACCGTATAGGTTGTCTCCCCGTTCCTGCTCTCCTGTAGAGTATCCTATTCTTCATGTAGTACTGACCCCGTCCTGGTGGATCAGTACTTCTCTGCAGCTTTTTGTAGCAAGGACGTAAAGTATCATCCTCACTTCTGGGCCGTTCGTAAGCTCCCCCGGCATTGGGTTAGTCACAATTGCTTCTGCCTCTTCCGTTCTCGTCTGAAGAGCGAGTCTGCTATTGCTCCCATATGGATTGGCTCCCTGGGCATTCCCAGAAAGACATACCGGCAACCTAGGATGACTGGAAAAATGGGATCGGTCAATACAGCGGCCTTGATGGTGCCGGTGACTATACCTTGACCGAATCTCCACATTAGCAATGGGCAACTTCATGGCTCCAGCACTCTTCTGTGCAGGCTGTATATCCAAGGTCTCACCTGTGAATTGTTCTGGATGTACCAGATCCACAGAAATCACGGCCTCCCCGTCCAGTCCTGTGTCGTACAAACATTCCACTTGACGACCGTTAACCTCTACCAATTCCACTACAGGTGGTTGTTCCTGGTCTGGAGTCTCTTCCTCGGCTTCGACCTGTTCGGTGAGCTCCACCTTAGGTCTCCCGGGGCACACGACGAATTGAGTGTCTCCTGACTTTCCTATGCAGTCAATAGCATTGTGCGTATTCGACCTTGCAGTGGTTGCACCATTTCCCTGTCCTAGACTTTTCTAGTGCAGGACTTGAGTGAGCTCTCCTGGTGGCGAGCTTCCTTGTTGACCTTGACATTTTCCGTGACAACCCTCCTTGGAAGTCACTTGACATGCTGCGAAGTGAGGGCTTCTTAGCCTTCGATTTGCAGTCCTCTCGTATTGTGAGAGGGTGACTTACAAATTGAACACCACTTCTCCGACCACGGTCGTTTAGGTGTAGAGCTTGAAGTGCTCTTGCTTCCCTCCTTCGTCTTCTCTGAACGATCCTCTGATTTTTGCACATAAGGTTCCCACTTTTTAGTTCCTGAGTTTTTGGCTTTCTTCTTGTCATCTTTCTCCTGACTTTTGGTGTTGGTGGAAAAGGTTTTCCCTCTGCCTCCCCATGTACCTCGACGAACCGTTTCTGCTAATTTAGTCACGAGGTCAATACGTTCCGCTCCTTGCTCTCCCAAGAATGTCCTGAGCGGTTTTAGACATTTGCTTTCTTCAGCTGGTCGACCACCAAGAGCTCTTCCAGACTCTCATAGTCATGTGCGAACCCAGCCAAATCCATCCACTTATGGAGATAGGATTTAGACGCAAACTGTAGGCGGCAAACAACTCCCCCGGTTCTCGTTTCGCTGCTCGAAATTTTTTTCCGGTAGGTATGTGACGTAACCTCGAATCGTTTCAGCAGAGCCGTCTTTAACTCGTCATAATTGTTCTCATGTCCTGGTGGCAGGCGCGAATAAACCTCGTAGCCCATCCCGCGTAATCGCTGGGATAGCTTAAGACACCATTTGTCACGGTCCAGACCCATAGCAACAGACATGGCCTCGACGCGTTGAAGGTACTGGTCAATCTTCTCTTTGTCCTCCTCGTAGACCGCTAGAGGAAACTTCATAGCATGGTAACCATGTCCACCTGCTGGGGTTGGGCCTGGGATGGAGGAACCTCCAACTGCTCCCTCAGTTTCCCCATTAGATTGACTCTTCAACTCGAGTTCCCTCATCCGGTACTCGTGCTCCCTTTTCTGAGCTTCTTGTTCAGCTTCCAGTTTCTTAGCTGCTTGCTCAGCTTCAAATTTATTAGCTGCTTGCTCAGCTTCAAATTTCTTAGCTGCTTGCTCAGCTTCAAATTTCCTCGCAGCTTGTTCTGCTTCCAATTTCCTAGCTTCTTGTTCCAACTCCATCCTTCTCAAATCCAACTCAGCCTTTCGATCTTCTCTTTCTGCTTGACGATACTCTCTCTCCACTTCCTGTATGTAATCTGTTAGTGCAGAACCCGACAATCCCATTTCTTCCCCCTTTGCCCTTAGTTCTGCAGTGGTTAGTTTCGGAGTGGCCATTTTACAGAGAGGTAAGCTAGCAGGTTGAGTACAATTTAACTGCCAACTAATATATAGATATATGAAAAAGTACTATAAATCTATTTATGCCCCACATCCTGCACACCACAACACAATCACTCAGTGACAAGAGTAGAATCAGGACCACAGACCTATGCAGACGTGTGAAGTGTGAACAGGTAAGATATATGTCCTAACTTCTATCCACATTCACTCTAGCTGGATTCTCCACTATGATATCTCCGTCTTATAACCAAGGATCCCGTGTCAAAGGACCCCGTTGCTCGAAGATCCCACTGTCAAAGGATTCCACTTGCAGAAGATCTCGCTGTCCAAGGATCACATGAATGAGAGATCCCGCTGTCCAAAGATCACATTTACGAGAGATCCCGCTGCCCAAAGATCCCGTTATCAAGATCCCAATAATGTCGTGTCTTCCTTTAAAGTGTCGTCCCTGGAGTGAGGGGAGTCAACACCCACATTATAATTTTTTTTTCTCCTATCAATATCCTGGAGAATCCACCAGCTTCCGTCCAACACACTCCTTCAGTTCATGGACACCTTTTCCTCTCTCTATCACTGTCGTACTATGTGTGACAAAACGCGATTATCTGTCTTGGGTCGTCAAAGATTCCGCACTATTTTGGCGCGTCATCGGGGACTTTCCCAGCTAAGAATAGACTGAGGGAAGCCGATGAAGGACTTACGATCTAGAATATTCTCGAAACACCGAAATTCGAGTAACCCGTGATGCTGGGTATCGCTCTAAATTCTCGTGCAGAGAGATCTAGAAACTCTAGGCGGGGAATGACGTTTTCCCGAGAAAGTATCTTTTCTCTAGAAGCACTCGCTTCTCGTGCGCATTGAGTTGGCACGAAGCGGGAATGTGGCTAAAGCAGTCATTCACTTACTGTCGTTGAAACAGAACAGACGCCGGCCTGATTTGAGCCAATTTTGTGGTGCGTCTCTCCTCAACCATGATTCGGCTGACTGTCATTATAAGGAAGCTGAGAAACCCTTGAAACAGTTCGAAAGCTGACTGGAGGTCTGAGTTCCGATTCCAGGTAGAGATTTGTTTAATTCATTTAACTTTGTACGTGTGTTCCAAACGCCATTGTTCTAACCTCATTACCTATGCGGATGTCCTTGCATACTAATTAGCAAACCGATCGATAACGCAGTTGATGGCGAATCGGGGGTTTGTTTACCGTGTGCTTGCGAAACAGCTGTTAGAAACGCCGTATTGTGATGTAGGCGATTTGGGTTCCAAATATGTGTAACATATTTTGACAATCGTTACATCTATTAGGTTGCTGTGTTAGAATAAAACCTAGTTACTTGTGCCGGCTGGAAACCTAGATTAGTTCAGTCAGTTGCTGAAGCCCGAAGAACGGTTAGAAAACCAGGTAAGTTGGTAGGTGGAGTTTCAGACGAAATTGTGCTTAGTTACTAAGTAAAGGAAGAACTTAGTTCTGTGCCACCCAGAATGATGTAACTATGGTGTAATAACTTAATGGTGAATTCATTGTGTGGAACAGCGGATTTCTGTGTCAAGGTAATGTGCTTTGGTGCTATATGTATATATATATATATGATGGGACATTGTGTGTATATATATTGGATCATGGCATGTGATACTTCCTGGAGTAAGTCCGAACGCCGAATAGGGCGTCGCGAGATAACACTGCGTGCCGTCGCGATATAAATGTGCGTTCTGAAATCTTGTCTCAGCTATCCTGTCTCTCTCGTACTGGCGCTAGTGCGAGTGAATGCTCAGGTGCTGGAAGTATGGAAGGATGCAAGGAGGCTGTATGAGACTGGGGAAATATAGAATATGGGGGAGGTAAAAGCAAGTTATGAAAGTATGTGTTGGTAGGCCAAGCCAACGATGAAGTTCCATCCATGCCAAGGCTAACCCACTTGGGGAGGACAGAACTGGAAGATTACCCTTGGGACATGTGGGGAACATGTATTCTCAAGAAGGCTTCTTGACTCTAAGGCAGAGTCTGATAAGAAGAGTTTGCTAGGGCCGGGGCAGGTGGTCCCACCGGCAAACAGGCTTGTGTACATAGTGGATGTGATCATGTCCTATTCCTATATCCCGAGGGATGGTATATTGATCAAGATTATGTTTCTTAATGTACATTGATGATGTTAGGACCGAGTCTAGGGACTCTTTACCTATGTTTAGTTCGATTAACTTAGAACTATAATAACAGCCTTGTATCACTACTGACGTTAGCGACGACTGGTAGATGATTAGGGAGAGGTGAGACCAAAGATCAGACTCGTCATTCTGATTTCTTGCTCTGTTTGACGGGCTGTTCTGTGAGGCCAGCTGACATTTGCAAACCCATGCTATACTACTCTCCATATAGAGATAATGCTTTAGTTATATGCATAACTAAGTAGCATGACTGAGAGTTGAGTAGTTATTGGTAGGATGCATGTGGACTTATGTTTGGGCCAGTATACTCTCACCGGTCGCTCTTCCTTTTCAGGAGTTTGCCTGTTGAGGAACCAGTCAACTATAATGTTGTTGGCAGGAAACCACTTCGTGTGACAGAGCGAAGGGTTCAGTTCTTTACTTATCACGCCAGACTCAACCACATCAGGTACCCAATATTGATTCACCATGAGTGAAGGTTGCCTCAAGACATACAACCACCCTGAAGGTGCCCGTGTGAGAAGTGTTGGTTTGTGATTATTCTGACAAATAGACGACACTCTGTTTTTCCATGAACAGTTCAGCATGTTGAGTAATCATGCTCAACGACAGGGAACACCGGTCCGTCTAGTTTGACGGGGGTTCTGCCTAAACGCAGAAGTAACTGATCTTCAGACACTTGAATGGTTCTTTGGACAGCTCTAGTGGCAGGTCTTGAGAAGAACTTCACCAGTTAGTGACGTGTGTCAAGGTAACCCGGTGGAAGGGACTATGGGATTATAGTCCAACCTGAATTGTTGCTGTGAAATAGATGTCTGATTCTATTAATGTACTGTTGCAGTATCAAGATTATCAACTGTGTTATCCAAGAACTCAGTAACATTTTAGTAGCCATATCTGATTCTACAAGCAGTGTGACGGTAGGGGACCATTGAATTGGTCTGGGACACTTGTCCATTCATGTTCCGGTGCTGTGAAAAAGGGACCATTAAATTGGTCAATACCATAGCGGTTCTGCAGTAAGACTGTGTTCTGATTGATAGACCATTAGCTTGGTCAGTGTTTAAGTTCATCGAAGTGACTAATACTTGGAGCAATTCCAGGAGGATTGTCTCCCAACTGGTATTGTTCGAGAAGTGTATTAACAGTGACTCCGTGGGAGTGATAGAGATGCAGTTGGTCCAGTGAAGTGTGGTCCAGCAGTGACTCTAGTGTTGTGGATCTACGCTCTGGAGACAGAGTGGTCTCCAAGGTTCTAGTCATCTCACTGGAAGGAAGCCGGGTGAGTGGCGGACCGACTGGACGGGACATCTGCATCCAATCTACTTCTCAACTCGATGAAGATACCTACATCTCTGAGTCTATCTCTACTCTATCTTCTATTTGTGTAAATAGATTCCTCTATCAGGATGTTCATTTCAGTTCTATATTCTCAAGGGTAGAATAAACTTTATGTAAGTTGACTTGCTCTTTGTATAATGATTGAGTGTGGTCTCGGACGATGCCTCAGTGTTCATTGTTCCACAGGTGTAGGTAGTTAGTGGGGGTCTAGAATCTGGAGGGGCTTGTAGACTTAATTAACTAATATGAGATCAACCACAGAGGAAAAAGGTGTATCTGCTCATCCAACCCCTGGGGCTAGAATACACGGGAGTGCCAGAGACACCTAGGGTGTGGTTCACTCTCACTACCCAAGGTGAACTCGTCACACTCCATACAGAGTGGGGGCTCGTCCGGGATTATTCCAAGCTCTCTGTGTGTTGTAGACCTCTCACATAGTGATAGGGACTTAGTCTTTATCCTCTACTTCAGTCTGCATAAGATTCTACTACTTCTACCTATCTCCTAACTGTCTGACAGACATTTGTGTTGTGGTGATTAGTTAGTACTATTGATTATTCATTGTATTGCTTCACCCACACATACTTGAGTACCCACATATCATAGTCAACATGTCTACCCAAGAGTTAGACTTAGACAAAGTTCAGGAAACTGGACGTAAGTCTGGTCTAGAGGGAGATGCTTTGAAATCCTATGTGCAAGAGGTGGAAAGAAATTTTCGCCAAGAGGAAAGAGAGAGGAGGAGAGCAGAAAGAGAACTGGAAGCCAGTAAAGTGGCTCTTGAGGAAAAGAGGATAGCGGCTGATACTGAAATGAAACGGCTTGAGTTGGAAGCCGCGAAAGAAAAACGTGACCATGAGTATCGAATGAAGCTACTTGAGGCACAAGTGCCTGCTACAGGTGTAACTGATGGAGCTATGGGAGGAGGTGTACCTCCTGGCTCAGAGTCAACCAGTAGACGTGACTACCAGGCTATGAAATGGCCTTTACAGCCGTTCGAACCCGAGAAGGAGCGGATAGACCAATACTTAGAGAAAGTATGAAGCCATGGCTATTGCAATGGGACTAGACAAACAGAAATGGTGTTTAAAACTCTCCCAGGGACTCCGTGCCGAAGGTTATGAGGTGTATGCACGCTTGCCACCGGGTCTACAGAATGAGTACCCGGCACTGAAAGCGGCTCTCTTGAAGAGATTCGAGATCACAGCGCACTCATACCGAAGGAAGTTTCGGACTGCGAAGCGAGAACCTGGTGAACTGTTTTCATCATACAGTGTGAGATTGAACTCATACCTTCTTAAGTGGATGGCCTTGGCCGGATTTAAGGAGTATGAAAGTTTGCGTGAGTTGATGGTTGTAGATCAGATGCGAATGCAAATGTCTAAACCCTTGCGAAACTTCTTAGGGGAGAATGGGGCTGAGAGATTGGATATAGTCACCAAGTTAGCCGAAAGATACGTTGAAGTCTATGGCGAGACTGGGGATACCAGTCCAACAGATCCGAGATCGAAAGATAAGGATCAAGGTAAGTTAAAGAAGAAGACCAAAGGTTCTGATGAACCAAAGAAACAGGTAAACTCTTTAGAGAAGAGCTCTAACGTCAACCAAGGTAAGAATAGCCCACCTAGTTCTCCAAAGAGGAAGAGAAGTTCACGGTGGTGCAAATTCTGTAAGTCGCCTACACATCATACAATCCGGTGTACGAGAGCACCAAAAGACTTACACTTGGCATGTTTGGCCGACGTTAAGGTGAAACCTCGTAAGAAAGTGACTTGGGCGGACGAGAATCGGGAACCAGAAAAACCTCCAGTGGTTGAGATGATAGAAGTGAATGGGCACCAGGTGGAGTGTCTGTACGACACCGGTCTGCAATTTGAAGCAGTAATTGCCTCCCACCTGGTACGCCCAGAGCAGCTCACCGGCAAGACGGTAGAGATCCAGCCGGCCACCAAGAGTGCAGTGGCTTTGAATATGCCACTGGCCCATGTAGACATTCGGTGTAAGTATGTCACGGGCACCATTCAGGCGGCGGTGCTCCCCGATCCAATCTATCCCCTGATTTTAGGGAATACTTTTGTGTTTTTAGGAGAACCTAAGACACCGATAATCGTGGGAGCTATGCAAACTCGATCCCAGACCGGGGAGGTGGCCCTGGAGGAACGGGTCTCTAACCCATGGCCGGGGGAAATCAGAGCTGCTCAGAGTGAGGACGTTACATTGCGCCCTTGCTTTAACAAGTTGCCCAATAGTAGAAAACCGCCATCCCGGGGTCAATTCTACATGAAGAACAGGTTGCTATACCGCCGTGCGGGCAAAGAGGACCGCCAGTACGGGCAATTGGTGGTCCCTAAAGCGTATAGAACCCAACTTCTTCACATGGGACACACCATATCCTTCAGTGGACATATGGGTGTCGGGGCGACTCTCCAGCGCATTTCCTGCCACTACTATTGGCCAGGAATGACTGGGGATGTGCGAAGGTATGTCAAGTCATGCCCAGAGTGCCAAAGAGTGGCACCCAAACATTGGACAGCACCGGTGCTTCTTGGGGAGATGCCCATTATGAAGACTCCGTTTGAACGAGTCGCCGTCGACATATTGGGACCTCTTCCTCGGACGAGGAAGAGGAATATGTATATACTTACGATGGTAGACTGCTGTTCCATGTGGGCAGAAGCCATACCATTGGCCACCATTGACTCGAAAAGGGTGGCCAACGCACTTATGGAAGCCTTCACGCGGTTGGGATTCCCAAATCAGGTCCTCACGGACAACGGGTCCCAGTTTTGTGGGAATTGATGGAAGAGGTCTTCCGAATATTTCATACCAACCACATCCATACCAGCCCGTACCACCCTCAATCCAATGGGCTAGTCGAGAGGTTCAATGGAAGCCTCATGACGATGCTCAGGAAGCTGGCCCAAGATAAGCCTGAGAGATGGGATGAGTTCATTCCAGCAGCTCTCTTTGCTTATCGAGAGGTTCCCCATGGGTCCACCGGGCTGCCACCCGCGACTTTGTTGTTTGGGCGGCCGATCAAGGGACCCCTGGAAGCCTTATTGAGGTGTTGGACCGAGGATCACACTCCCGAGGAGGTGGTGTCCTCGTACAAGTATGTCGAAGAGTTGAAAGACAAACTCAAGACCGGCTGGAAATTAGCCGCGACGAATTTACGGAAGGCTCGGAAGAGACACGCCGCCTATTATAATAGGCGCACCAAAGAGCGGTCTCTCCAGGTGGGGGATAAGGTGTTACTGTTGCTCCCCATGGGAGGTAACAAGCTGGAAATCGGATGGCAAGGACCTTTCCCAGTGGAACGGGTGATTTCCCGGACTAACTATGGGATTAGGATCCGGGGAAAATCTAAGATTTTTCACATCAATCTCCTCAAGAAATACGAGGAGAGATCCGAGGAAGGCTCCTCCCACCTCATGGCGATGGCCGTCGCCATGGAAACAGAGATAGGACCGGACGCTGATACGGAATACCCTTTAAATCCCCGGGAAACCTATCGGGATGTGAAGGTAAATCCCGATCTGTCGTTAGCGGATCGAGAGAAATTCAGCTGTCTGTTAGAGTCCCACAGTGATGTACTCACTGATAAACCAGGTCGGACGGGGCTGATCGAGTTCGACATGACCTTAACGAGTCCAGACCCCGTCCGGCAACGGGTCTACCCGGTGCCTTTCTCGAAGGAGAAAGCCCTGGAGGCCGAGATCCAGAAGCTTCTGGAAGATGAGATCATTTCGCCCTCGACATCCCCGTATAATGCGGGGGTGGTCTTATTGCGAAAACCCAGCGGGGAACACCGACTGTGTATCGATTACAGGCTTTGAACAGCCATACCCACTTTCAGGTAGAGCCCCTACCGAATCCAACCCAGCTGTTTCCCGGCTGCACCAGGCAAAATATTTCTCAAAGATTGATTTGAGTCGGGGTTATTATCAAATCCCAGTGAAGCCGGAGATCCGGCCCCTCCTAGCATTCAGTACCCATAGCGGTCATTATGAGTTCAACGTAATGCCGTTTGGGCTGAATAACGCTCCGAGTGTGTTCACGCGCATGATGCGGATGCTATTAGATCCCCTTCGGGATCCCGCGATCGTTTCCTTCATGGATGACATCCTCATTGCTTCGGTCAGTTTGGACGATCATATAGCTTCCTTAGACCGCATTTTCCGGAGACTGAGAGAAGTGGGGCTCACCGCCCGGCCCACCAAATGTATGCTGGGGTATGGGACCCTAGAATTTCTAGGACACACTATAACTCCCGGCCAGATGGTCCCTGAAGCCAAAAACATTGAGAAAGTGCAGCTGGCTCCCCGGCCACAGACGAAAAAGGATGTGAGATCCTTTGTGTCGTTATGCGGTTTCTATCAGAAATTCATTCCGCGGTTCAATATGGTAGCGGCACCATTGACCGACGCTCTGAAAAAGGGGGAGCCCGAAAAACTAGTATGGACTCCAGCATGTGAGGAGGCATATGGTAAATTGAAACAAGCAGTAACCGCGAAACCGGTACTGCAATTACCTAACCTGGAAAAACCCTTTGTGCTACGAACGGATGCTAGAAACATTGGAATCGGAGCAGCTCTACTACAGGAGGGGCGAGAAGATCAGTCTATCTTATGCCCCGTGGCATATGCCAGTCGGAAGTTGTTACCCGCTGAACGGAATTACTCAACCGTGGAACGAGAATGCCTTTCTCTGGTCTGGGCAGTTCAGAAATTCCAACCATATCTATATGGGGTACAGTTTACTGTACAATCTGATCACCAAGCCACTTACGTTTCTGGCGTCATCCCAGAAACTAATCCACGGGTTGTTGAGATGGTCCTTGCTTTTGCAACCCTACCAATTCAGGATAGAATATATCCCAGGGAAAGAAAATGTCGGAGCCGACTTTCTCTCCCGCCATCCGGTCTTGAAGAAAGAAGAACGAACGACATAGGCAGCTTCTGCGTAGAAGTGGAACGACGGGGTCGATCCTCTTAAAGTGGGGGCCTATGTTGACAAAACGCGATTATCTGTCTTGGGTCGTCAAGATTCCGCACTATTTTGGCGCGTCATCGGGGACTTTCCCTGCTAAGAATAGACTGAGTGAAGCCGATGAAGGACTTACGATCTAGAATATTCTCGAAACACCGAAATTCGAGTAACCCGTGATGCTGGGTATCGCTCTAAATTCTCGTGCAGAGAGATCTAGAAACTCTAGGCGGGGAATGACGGTTTTCCCGAGAAAGTATCTTTTCTCGAGAAGCACTCGCTTCTAGTGCGCATTGAGTTGGCACGAAGCGGGAATGTGGCTAAATCAGTCATTCACTTACTGTCGTTGCCACAGAATAGACGCAGGCCGAATGTGAGCCGTTTTGTGTGCGTCTCCCCTCAACCATTATTCGGCTGACTGTAAGATCAAGGAAGATGAGAAGCCCTTGAAACAGTTCGGAGCTGTCTGGAGGTCTGGTTGTCCAATACAGGTAGATAATTGGTTAAATCATTTAACTTTGTACGTGTGTTCCACACGCCATTGTTCTAACCTCATTACCTATGCGGATGTCCTTGCATACTAATTAGCAAACCGATCGATAACGCAGTTGATGGCGAATCGTGTTTGTTTACCGTGTGCTTGCGAATCAGCTGTTAGAAACGCCGTATTGTGTTGTAGGCGATTTGGGTTCCAAATATGTGTAACATATTTTGACAATCGTTACATCTATTAGGTTGCTGTGTTAGAATAAAACCGAGTTACTTGTGCCGGATGGAAACCTAGATTAGTTCAGTCAGTTGCTGAAGCCCGAAGAACGGTTAGAAAACCAGGTAAGTTGGTAGGTGGAGTTTCAGACAAAATTGTGCTTAGTTACGAAGTAAAGGAAGAACTTAGTTCTGTGCCACCAGGAATGATGTAACTATGGTGTAATAACTTAATAGTGAATTCATTGTGTGGAACAGCGGATTTCTGTGTCAAGGTAAGTTGCTTTGGTGCTATATTTATATATATATATATGATGGGACATTGTGTGCATATATATTAGATCATGGCATGTGATACTTCCTGGAGTAAGTCCGAACGCCGAATAGGTCGTCGCGAGATAACACTGCGTGCCGTCGCGATATAAATGTGCGTTCTGAAATCTTGTCTCAGCTATCCTGTCTCTTTCGTACTGGCGCTAGTGCGAGTGAATGCTCAGGTGCTGGAAGTATGGAAGGATGCAAGGAGGCTGCATGAGACTGGGGAAATATAGAATATGGGGGAGGTAAAAGCAAGTTATGAAAGTATGTGTTGGTAGGCAAGCCAACGATGAAGTTCCATCCATGCCAAGGCTAACCCACTTGGGGAGGACAGAACTGGAAGATTTCCCTTGGAACATGTGGGGAACATGTATTCTCAAGAAGGCTTCTTGACTCTAAGGCAGAGTCTGATAAGAAGAGTTTGCTAGGGCAGGGGCAGGTGGTCCCACCAGCAAACAGGCTTGTGTACATAGTGGATGTGATCATGTCCTATTCCTATATCCCGAGGGATGGGATATTGATCCAGCTTATGTTTCTTAATGTACATTGATGATGTTAGGACCGAGTCTAGGGACTCTTTACTTATGTTTAGTTCGATTAACTTAGAACTATAATAACAGCCTTGTATCACTACTGACGTTAGCGACGACTGGTAGATGATTAGGGAGAGGTGAGACCAAAGATCAGACTCGTCATTCTGATTTCTTGCTCTGTTTGACGGGCTGTTCTGTGAGGCCAGCTGACATTTGCAAACCCATGCTATACTACTCTCCATATAGAGATAATGCTTTAGTTATATGTATAACTAAGTAGCATGACTGAGGGTTGAGTAGGTATTGGTAGGATGCATGTGGACTTATGTTTGGGCCAGTATACTCTCACCGGTCGCTCTTCCTTTTCAGGAGTTTGCCTGTTGAGGAACCAGTCAACTATAATGTTGTTGGCAGGAAACCACTTCGTGTGACAGAGCGAAGGGTTCAGTTCTTTACTTATCACGCCAGACTCAACCACATCAGGTACCCAATATTGATTCACCATGAGTGAAGGTTGCCTCAAGACATACAACCACCCTGAAGGTGCCCGTGTGAGCAGTGTTGGTTTGTGATTGTTCTGATAAATAGACGACACTCTGTTTTGATATGAACAGTTCAGCATGTTGAGTAATCATGCTCAACGACAGGGAACACCGGTCCGTCTAGTTTGACGGGGGTTCTGCCTAAACGCAGAAGTAACTGATCTTCAGACACTTGAATGGTTCTTTGGACAGCTCTAGCGGCAGGTCTTGAGAAGAACTTCACCATTTAGTGACATGTGTCAAGGTAACCCGGTGGAAGGGACTATGGGATTATAGTCCAACCTGAATTGTTGCCGTGAAATAGATGTCTGATTCTATTAATGTACTGTGGCAGTATCAAGATTATCAACTGTGTTATCCAAGAACTCAGTAACATTTTAGTAGCCATATCTGATTCTACAAGCAGTGTGACTGTAGGAGACCATTGAATTGGTCCGTGACACTTTTCCATTCATGTTCCGGTGCTGTGATAAAGGGACCATTAAATTGGTCAATACCATAGCGGTTCTGCCGTAAGACTGTGTGATAAGGGACAGACCATTAGCTTGGTCAGTGATTCGTTAAGTTCTTCGAAGTAACGACTACTTGGAGTCAAGTCCAGGAAGATTGTCTTCCAACTGGTATTGTTCGAGAAGTGTATTAACAGTGACTCCGTGGGAGTGATAGAGATGCAGTTGGTCCAGTGAAGTGTGGTTCAACAGTGACTCTAGTGTTGTGGATCCACGCTCTGGAGACAGAGTGGTCTCCAAGGTTCTAGTCATCTCACTGGAAGGAAGCCGGGTGAGTGGCGGACCGACTGGACGGGACATCTGCATCCAATCTACTTCTCAACTCGATGAAGATACCTACATCTCTGAGTCTATCTCTACTCTATCTTCTATTTGTGTAAATAGATTCCTCTATCAGGATGTTCATTTCAGTTCTATATTCTCAAGGGTAGAATAAACTTTATGTAAGTTGACTTGCTCTTTGTATAATGATTGAGTGTGGTCTCGGACGATGCCTCAGTGTTCATTGTTCCACAGGTGTAGGTAGTTAGTGGGGGTCTAGAATCTGGAGGGGCTTGTAGACGTAATTACCTAATATGAGATCAACCACAGAGGGAAAAGGTGTATCTGCTCATCCAACCCCTGGGGCTAGAATACACGGGAGTGCCAGAGACACCTAGGGTGTGGTTCACTCTCGCTACCCAAGGTGAACTCGTCACAGACGTGTTATATAGAGTGTGTAGAATCGGACTCTCATACCACAACCCAGTCAGCTGATCCCAGCAATGATAGACCTCAGCACGTTACGTCAGAACATGTACATCTCACCCCGTGCCGAAACCATCTTGCCGGATACTGCTTTGCCTCTGTAGACCTCTGGTAATCCAATTTCATGATCATCCGAAAGAGACACCGGTGGTATTAACAGTTAATCATGGACCGGTTGCACCCTACACAATGTCCGTTCCTATCGTTCCTTAAAAAAAAACTGCATAAGTCCTTTGTAGTGTGTACACAGTCATTAATGTTAATTGTTAATGTGATTGATCCTCACTCGTGTCTATCTAGCCTCACGTATAATGTCTTGTGTTCTATTACACGAGAGTTATATAACACTAGGTAACTATTAGACTGTTCTCATTTAGTTACTACTGTCTGATGCGGTGTGGTGCATCAGTAATCATCACTATCTTTGGTGAATCAACTTCCTCCTAGCTTTAGTTACGTTCTGTATGCAACTTTATTGATTGTTGAACTGGTGTTCTTCCGAATTGGATTTGAACTTTTCCTAAAAACTTGTTGAGTTTCCTCGGATCTGGTAGGGAACCTAGGATAGAAACAACACATCTGGTGATAGTACTAGTCACTGATCCTTTCGGCTGAGTGTAAGCCTATCGCCTTGCTTAATGATCTTTAGCTAACTAGACTTAGTCATAGAGCAGATTAGCTACCCACCTAGAGCCGAATCAGGCTATGACAAAGAAAAAATCAGCAAACAGAATGCGGAACCCCGCCCACCAGGGACACCTACGGGAAGATCCCAATTATCCCTCATTACTCAATTCTCAACTAGTAAAGCTTATCAACACTTCACTAATCTATTCTTAACTAGCAGAGTTAATATCACTATTCTACTCTAACTAGTTTCCACTAACAGTGCTAATCATCACACTATAGTTTAACAAGGCCACAGTCTATATTAATTAGAACTAATATTATAATAGGTTATACCTTAAATGGCACTACTGCAGTCCTATCAATCATATCTACATCTGCCATTATAGGCACGTGTAAAATTAAGTCACTAATTAACACACGGTAGATATTATTTCCACTAAGCACTGCAGTGCCCTGGCACTCCGACTAGAGCATTTTCAAGTCCCCCTAGTTGGTCCCAACTCGGGTTTATATGGCAAACTACCAAAGTTGACCACGTGACGTTATCCTTTATGCCCCCACACAGGTGGCACAGTGGCAGATCATCCCCCGTCAGGGATCCATCCTCCCTGGCTCCATTAATGTTAGATCTGTCATCACTGCTTTAGATTCCCAAAACAAGCAGCGAGTTCCTGTATACCCCCAACAACAGTTGCAAATAACCCCGTCAATCTACTCGATGTTCCGGAAACCCAGAATTGACATATGTACTGTTACTTCCGTGCTAAGTACTTCCGTTTTCCCTCTGATATGTTTATGACTTGTCAAAGTGATATATGATTCAGCGCACTCACTTCCTCCTCACTCACCACCAAATGTGTATATGGGCTGACCTGATGTATCCCGTGCAGCTGTGTTTACTCTGTTAGTACGACTGTTGTGGCCTAGAAAATATACGCCAAGCAAACGTCGGTATTATTATCTGGTTAACTCATGGCGAGCTCGTGACATAGGCCCCCTCTTAAGAGAGTAGTCCATCTCACTCTTCTCCACCATGAGTTAAATCCAGATGATTCATTCCTCTTCTTCGGGAGCTGGGTGTCTTGACAAGAAATCCGCTCCAACATTTTCCTTCCCAGGAATGTACTCCACGGTGAAATTATAAGGTTGAAGTAACAACGACCACCGCATCAAACGTGCGTTGAGCTTCTGAGAAGTAGCCAGGAACATCAGGGGCTGATGATCCGACTGGACCCGAAACTTAACTCCATACAAATAGGGCTGGAATTTTTGCACTGCCCATACGAGGGACAAGCACTCTCTCTCGACGGTTGAATAATTCCTCTCCGCCTGTAGAAGTTTCTCACTTGCGTATGCTACAGGTTTCAAAACCGAAGCATCGTCTTTTCCTTCCTGTAACAAAGCGGCTCCAATTCCAATCGCACTCGCATCTGTTCTCAACACAAATGGTTTGGAAAGGTCAGGGAGCTGTAATACAGGTTTGCTGACCAAGGCCTCCTTTAACTGACTATAGGCATTCTCACATTCTGGTGTCCAAATGATTTGATCCGGGAATCCCTTTTTCAAGGTTTCCGTCAACGGAGCTCCCAATTCCGTGAAATGTGGGATAAATTTGTGGTAGAACCCACACAACGAGAGAAAAGATCGCACATCCTTCTTCGTTTTTGGCCTTGGTGCATTTCTGATTTTCTCCAGGTTCTTCTCTTCTGGAACAATGTGTCCTGGAGTGATGGTGTGACCTAGAAATTCCAGAGTCTGGTAACCAATCATGCACTTGGTTGGACGAGCAGTAAGCCCTGCTTCCTTGAGTCTATTAAACACTCTCTCCAAGGATTGTAAGTGGTCATCCAGGCAGTCACTGGAAATCAGAATATCATCCATGAATGAGATGATGGACGGATCCTGTAAAGGATCAAGTAAAGTCCTCATCATGCGTGTAACCACACTAGGTGCATTGCTGAGTCCAAAGGGCATGACCTTGAATTCGTAGTGTCCACTGGGTGTACTGAAAGCTAACAGTGGTCGAATCTCCGGTTTGACTGGTATCTGATAGTACCCCCGACTCAGATCCACCTTTGAAAAGTACCGAGCCTTATGGAGCCTAGCGAATAACTGAGTTGGATTCGGCAAAGGTTCCACCTGAAATTGTGTGTGACTGTTCAGAAGTCGGTAATCTATACACAACCTGTGTTCTCCGCTTGGTTTGCGTAACAAAACTACCCCCGCATTGTATGGGGATGTGGATAGTGCAATCACGTCATCCTCCAGCAGTTTTTTTATTTCCTCCTCCAGGGCCTTTTCTTTAGAGAATGGCACTGGGTAAACCTTTTGGCGAACAGGCTCCTGTGTGGTCAAAGTCATATCGAACTCAACCAACCTCGTTCGTCCTGGTTTATCAGTCAGTATCTCCTTATGAGACTTGAGAACCTGGGTTATCCTTTCCTTCTCCTGGGAGGTCAGATCAGGGTTCACTTGTACATCCCTATAGGTTTCCTGGTGTACCAAGGAATATTCCCTGCCCTCGTTGGTTCCCACTTCTGTCTCCACTGCAACTGCCATTGCCATGAGGTGCTCTGCCTTGTCTCCGGGTCTCTCTTCGTATTTCCGCAAGAGATTGATATGGAAAATCTTCGACTTTCCCCGGATCCGGATCTGATAGTTGGTTCTGGATATTACCCTTTCCACGGGAAATGGTCCTTGCCAACCTATCTCCAGTTTGTTGTTTCCCGTTGGGAGTAGCAACAAGACTTTATCTCCCACCTCTAGAGATCTTTCTTTAGACCTACGGTTGTAGTAAGCCGCATGTCTTTTCCTGGCCTTTTTCAAGTTTTGATTTGCCAGAGTCCATCCCTTGTGGAGTTTTTCTTTCAGTTCCTCCACGTATTTGTAGGATGAGATCACTTCTTCTGACGTCCCCTCTTCAGTCCAACTCCTCAACATGGCTTCCAACGGTCCTTTGATTGGACGACCAAACAGCAACGTAGCGGGTGGTAGTCCTGTTGAGCCATGAGGAACTTCCCGATAGGCAAAGAGTGCTGCTGGGATATATTCATCCCACCTATCAGGTTTTTCCTGCGCTAGTTTCCTGAGCATTGTCATTAACGTGCTGTTGAAACGCTCTACTTGTCCATTGGCTTGAGGGTGGTAAGGGCTGGTATGTATGTGGTCAGAGTGAAACACCCTAAATACCTCCTCCATGAGTTTTCCACAAAACTGAGATCCATTGTCCGTCAGAATTTGATCCGGAAAGCCTAATCTGGTAAAGGCCTCCATCAGTGCGTCCGCCACTCTTTTCGAGTCAATCGTGGTCAACGGTATAGCCTCACCCCACATTGTACAGCAATCCACCATTGTGAGTATATACATGTTCCTCTTCCTAGTCCTGGGAAGTGGACCCACGATATCGATGGCTACCCTCTCGAAAGGAGAGTTCATGATGGGCATCTCACCCAACACCACCGGTGCTGTCCAGTGTTTCGGTGCCACCCTCTGGCACTCAGGGCATGACTTCACATACCGACGCACATCCTCTGTCATTCCCGGCCAATAGTAGTGGCAGGAAATCCGCTGCATGGTGGCGGCAATACCCATGTGTCCACTAAAGGAGATGGTATGCCCCATATGAAGAATCTGGGACCGGTGAGCTTTCGGGGCGACCAACTGACCGTATAGGTTGTCTCCCCTTCCTGCTCTCCTGTAGAGTATCCTATTCTTCATGTAGTACTGCCCCCGTCCTGGTGGATCAGCACTTTTCTGCAGCTTTTTGTAGCAAGGACGTAAAGTATCATCCTCACTCTGGGCAGTTCGTAGCTCCCCCGTCATTGGGTTAGTCACAATTGCTTCTGCCTCTTCCGTTCTCGTCTGAGAGCGAGTCTGCATTGCTCCCATATGGATTGGCTCCCTGGGCATTCCCAGAAAGACATACCGGCAACCTAGGATGACTGGAAAAATGGGATCGGTCAATACAGCGGCCTTGATGGTGCCGGTGACGTACCTTGACCGAATCTCCACATTAGCAATGGGCAACTTCATGGTTACAGCACTCTTCTGTGCAGGCTGTATATCCAAGGTTTCACCTGTGAATTGTTCTGGATGTACCAGATCCGCAGAAATCACGGCCTCCCCGTCCAGTCCTGTGTCGTATAAACACTCCACTTGACGACCGTTAACCTCTACCAATTCCACTACAGGTGGTTTTTCCTGGTCTGGAGTCTCTTCCTCGGCCTCGACCTGTTCGGTGGGCTCCACCTTAGGTTTCCCTGAGCACACGACGAATTGAGTGTCTCCTGACTTTTCCCTGCAGTCAATAGCATTGTGCGTGTTTGACTTGCATTGGTTGCACCATTTCCCTGTCCTAGATTTTCTAGTGCCAGACTTGAGTGAGCTCTCCTGGTGGCGAGCTTCCTTGTCGACCTTGGCATTTTCCGTGACAACCTCCTTGGAAGTCACTTGACATGCTGCAAAGTGAGGGTTCTTAGCCTTCGATTTGCAGTCCCTCGTATTGTGAGAGGGTGACTTACAAATTGAACACCACTTCTCCGACCACGGTCGTTTAGGTGTAGAGCTTGAAGTGCTCTTGCTTCCCTCCTTCTTCTTCTCTGAACTATCCTCTGATTTTTGCACATAAGGTTCCCACTTTTTTGTTCCTGAGTTTTTGGCTTTCTTCTTGTCATGTTTCTCTTGACTTTTGGAGTTGGTGGAAAGGTTTTCCCCTGCCTCCCCATGTACCTCGACGAACCGTTCTGCTAATTTAGTCACGAGGTCAATACGTTCCGCTCCTTGTTCTCCCAGGAACGTCCTGAGAGGTTTAGACATTTGCTTCTTCAGCTGGTCGACCACCATGAGCTCTTCCAGACTCTCATAGTCATGTGCGAACCCAGCCAAATCCATCCACTTATGGAGATAAGATTTAAGACGCAAACTGTAGGCGGCAAACAACTCTCCGGGTTCTCGTTTCGCTGCTCGAATTTTTTTCCGGTAGGTATGTGACGTAACCTCGAATCGTTTCAGCAGAGCCGTCTTTAACTCGTCATAATTGTTCTCATGTCCTGGTGGCAGGCGAATATAAACCTCGTATCCGGTCCCGCGTAATCCCTGGGATAGCTTAAGATTCCATTTATTACGCTCCAGACCCATAGCAACTGACATAGCCTCGAAGCGTTGAAGGTACTGGTCAATCTTCTCTTTGTCCTCCTCGTAGACCGCCAAAGGAAACTTCATAGTATGGTACCCATGTCCACCTACTGGTGTTGATCCTGGGATGGAGGAACCTCCAACTGCTCCCTCAGTTTCTCCATTAGATTGACTCTTGAGCTCGAGTTCCCGCATCCGGTACTCGTGCTCCCTCTTCTGTGCTTCTTGTTCAGCTTCTAATTTCCTAGCTGCTTGTTCAGCTTCAAATTTCTTAGCTGCTTGCTCAGCTTCCAATTTCCTAGCTGCTTGTTCCAACTCCATCCTTCTCAATTCCAGCTCGGCCTTTCGATCTTCCCTTTCTGCTTGACGATACTCTCTCTCCACTTCATGTATGTAATCCGTTAGAGCAGAACCCCCCAATCCCATTTCTTCCCCCTTTGCCTTTAATTCTAACGTGGTTAGTTTAGGGGTGGCCATTATACAGAGAGGTAAGCTAGCAGGTCTAGTACAATATAACTGCAAATTACTATACAGATATATGAACAAGTACTATAAATCTAGATATTACCATGCACAGCACATTCACTCAGTGACAAGAGTAGAATCAGGACCACAGACCTATGCAGACGTGTGAAGTGTGAACAGGTAAGATATTAGTCCTAACCCCTATCCACATTCACTCTAGCTGGATTCTCCAAAATGATATCTCCCTCTTATAACTAAGGATCCCGTGTCAAAAGACCCCGTTGTCAGAAGATCCCACTGTCAAAGGTTCCTGCTTGCAGGAGATCTCGCTGTCCAAGGATTCCGTTTACGGGAGATCCCGCTGTCCCAATATCACGTTTACGAGAGATCCCGCTGTCCAAAGATCACGTTTACGAGAGATCCCGCTGTCCAAAGATCACGTTTACGAGCCCCCAATAATGTCGTGTCCTCCTTTACAGTGTCATCCCTGGAGTGAAGAGAGCCGACACCCACATTATAATATTTTTTCCCTCTCAATATTCTGGAGAATCCACCAGCTTCCGTCCAACACACTCCATCAGCCTATGGACACCTTTTCCTATCACTCTCTCACTGTCGTACTATGCCCCCTCTCATACTTCCCCAACGCAACATACTCAACAACTCTAGCCTCTAGAAATTAATAAAGATTAATTTATTAAAAGAAAAGTGTAACGTGTATGAGACGTGTATGCGAAGAAAATGTGTGACGTGTTCTATAGAGTGTGTAGAATCGGACTCTCATACCACAACCCAGTCAGCTGATCCCAGCAAGGATAGACCACAGCACGTTACGTCAGAACATGTACATCTCACCCCGTGCCGAAACCATCTTGCCGGATACTGCTTTGCCTCTGTAGACCTCTGGTAATCCAATTTCATGATCATCCGAAAGAGACACCGGTGGTATTAACAGTTAATCATGGACCGGTTGCACCCTACACAATGTCCGTTCCTATCGTTCCTTAAAAAAAACTGCACAAGTCCTTTGTAGTGTGTACACAGTCATTAATGTTAATTGTTAATGTGATTGATCCTCACTCGTGTCTATCTAGCCTCACGTATAATGTCTTGTGTTCTATTACACGAGATTATATAACACTAGGTAACTATTAGACTGTTCTCATTTAGTTACTACTGTCTGATGCGGTGTGGTGCATCAGTAATCATCACTATCTTTGGTGAATCAACTTCCTCCTAGCTTTAGTTACGTTCTGTATGCAACTTTATTGATTGTTGAACTGGTGTTCTTCCGAATTGGATTTGAACTTTTCCTAAAACTTGTTGAGTTTCCTCGGATCTGGTAGGGAACCTAGGATAGAAACAACACATCTGGTGATAGTACTAGTCACTGATCCTTTCGGCTGAGTGTAAGCCTATCGCCTTGCTTAATGATCTTTAGCTAACTAGACTTAGTCATAGAGCAGATTAGCTACCCACCTAGAGCCGAATCAGGCTATGACAAAGAAAAAATCAGCAAACAGAATGCGGAACCCCGCTCACCAGGGACACCTACGGGAAGATCCCAATTATCCCTCATTACTCAATTCTCAACTAGTAAAGCTTATCAACACTTCACTAATCTATTCTTAACTAGCAGAGTTAATATCACTATTCTACTCTAACTAGTTTCCACTAACAGTGCTAATCATCACACTATAGTTTAACAAGGCCACAGTCTATATTAATTAGAACTAATATTATAATAGGTTATACCTTAAATGGCACTACTGCAGTCCTATCAATCATATCTACATCTGCCATTATAGGCACGTATAAAATTAAGTCACTAATTAACACACGGTAGATATTATTTCCACTAAGCACTGCAGTGCCCTGGCACTCCGACTAGAGCATTTTCAAGTCCCCCTAGTTGGTCCCAACTCGGGTTTATATGGCAAACTACCAAAGTTGACCACGTGACGTTATCCTTTATGCCCCCACACAGGTGGCACAGTGGCAGATCATCCCCCGTCAGGGATCCATCCTCCCTGGCTCCATTAATGTTAGATCTGTCATCACTGCTTTAGATTCCCAAAACAAGCAGCGAGTTCCTGTATACCCCCAACAACAGTTGCAAATAACCCCGTCAATCTACTCGATGTTCCGGAAACCCAGAATTGAC